>JANAVB010042220.1:15428298-15457585 GCA_029216955.1 Iris pallida
CCAAAATCAAGAGGTATTTCTTCGATCATATGAAAAAAATATCTTCATATTTACAACCTACATTTTTTAGTTTTTTTATCCCTAAATTTAATTGGAAAATATTTGTTGAAGTCTATAAGCCAATGATCTTTGTTTATATATATATATATATATATATAGTATTATAATATATATATATCTATATATTATATTTTTTTTTTTTTATTATATATATATATATATATATATATATATATATATATTATATATAATATATATATTATATATATATATATATATCTATATAATATTATTATATATAAAATATATAAAATATATATATTATAAAATATATATATATATATATATTATATATATATATATTATATATATATATAATATATATATTTATATATATATGGTTCTATATATTATTGTATTAAAGTGATATTTTTGCATTTATTTTTTGCATGTTTGAACCTTAGTTGATCATATTAGAATTTCTTCTCAGACAAAGAAATTATAATATTGTTTCTGTCATAAACTTGGATTATGTTAGGAGCATTGATTTGCATATAAACTGTGACATTATAATTTCTTTTGACACGTACAAACAATTTAGTCAAAAGAAAATAGTTTAGTGATATTGCAAATCCCTATAAATCTAAAGTTTTAAAAGTTACGATTATTTTGGGTACAAGCCGAAAGGGTCCTTCTGTCAACCGGGCGTATATAGCTTTAAGCGACACGGTACTTAAGCGTCCCTAGTGGATCACCGCTAGTTGGGAACCGACCCCTACAGCTAACCCAAGTTGATCAAAACCTGATAAACTAAAGATTTGTTAAGGTAAATTAGAAAAATCACTTAAACTATTATTCTAGTAGCTTATACTATCATATTTGTAAATAAGATTAGTAAAGATGGATCATCTAATACCAAGCCTGAAAGTTTACTTGATCTTACTTTAAGATCAGGTGACAGAGTCAGATAACTTTTGACTTGCTATCCTAGGGCTTATATCAAAAATTAGTGGAATCACACATTTTTTTTAAAATGGATTATGATGACCCGGAGTAAGATTTATGAGTAATCCAAACATCTGGCTTAGTTAAACCAAAATTTACTAAACAAATGGGCTATAATTGGTTTCATAGAATTCTTAAGTGTTTTCTGAGTCATTATATAACATTTTGTTCGGATATAAAAACACTAAAGATCTCTAAGATCCAGTATAAGGTTTCATATGTAGAACAACTTAGATACTCATAAGTTGATAGGTCCATGTGACAAACTATCTTAGCTAGGAGTATCAAAGTATTTGAATTAGTATATTTAAACATAATTTGTGCTGAATATGAATGGCTCAGATATCTTACTATGTATATATCAAATAGATCAAGGCCAATTTTACTCATGATATGACTTCATGATATATTAAAACTGATCAAGCATCTTATTGTGCATATATATGATCTATATATTCATGTACCTATTTTTTAAATAAATAATGCTGAAAGAACTGCTAAAGCATGATCTTGTGAATTCTAAGATGAACAGGTACATGCAGCTCTATTTTAAGATACTAAAAAAGCCTAAAAGGCAAAAATGTGGTTCACTTGACTATAAAAGTCATAAAAGAACTTTACAGATCACTTGACGAAGAGTCTGTTTACTCTTACGAAGAGTTTGTCTAGAAAATTAATTCGAGAATCATTGAGGGGGATGGGATTAAGCCTATAAGTTAGTCACCAGCAGTGGCAACCCAACCGAGTTTGACTGGAGATCCCAATAAGCCGGTTCAATGGGTAGAAACAAACTGGACTTAGGTGACTATTATGGAACACTGGCCCTGATATTAAATTCTCTTAAAATAATGCCCAAGAGGCTGTACGATATTGTACATGGATACCTCATCCCTATGGTGACTGTGTTCCTGTGTGATGTGGTTATGTCGAGTTTTAACTCTTAATAGGTCCAAGCATGATATGCAGGGTTGACTCCTATCACCGACCCTTGAGGACTTACTTATATAAAAGGTCGTAAAGGCCGCGACTATTGGTCATGGTGATCCTAGACAACTCTCATGAATATGAAAAAGTGCACATGTCCAATCAAACGTGCCACCCTATACACCCAAGAACCTCTAGCGTACTATGTGTGTTATTCTCTGAATCTGGTTCAAGAAGAATGATTCAACGCATAGTCCATCAAGCTCTTCTTTAGACAAAAAAAATAGTTACTAAGTTAGTCCATCTCATCTATACATTGTACATAACTGCCCAGATCTTATTTCTACTCCTATTCTTTTTTATTCGGAACATAGTTTTTTTGGGGGGAGGGGATTGTTAGTACTGTTGCTGCTTACAAAAAACCAAATTCCTTCAATAGCTTTAGTCCTACATCAGTTGTACAATAGCCAAGGATGGCATTTTTATTACTTTTTTCCTTTACTTTATTAAATTATTGTGCGGGTGGACCTATAGGCCACACGCACGTGCGCCGTCGCCGTTCGCCCGGCCCTGCTCGGTTCGGTTCGGTTTAATAGGCACGGGTACGTGCCCACATCTACGGGCACCGAATACCGATTCGATTCTTTCTTCGAATTTGAGTTGAGACCCTAATAACCTTTTTTGCAACTCATTAATCCCTCTTTTAATAAACCTTATGTCCGTTGGAGAATGCCTATATAATAAACCCTTTCTTCTCCTCTTTGGACACATAAAATTCTATGTAATCAATCTATCAAATTCTTGCTTTTCTGAAACTCTTCTATTCTTCATTCTTGCTCTGGGCAGAGCTAAGTCAGGGTCGCTCTTTCTGAGTTGTGTGCGACGAGGAGATATCAGTAGAGCGAAGATTTTACCATTAGGAGCATTCAGACAAAGTCTACACATATATCCGAATTAACTCTTAGGGCAATACTACGTGCGCAACTTCTCCGGAGGTCGGTAACCTTTAATTTAATTTAATTTTGTTTGTAGATTATTCAAGAAGAAGAGCAAAAATTTTCCAACAATCACAACATGCTACTGTAGAAGCCTAAAAAAGTGTGAACATCATCATGTGCTACTCATAATTGGTGCCAGCATTCAAATAATCAAATAGCGCCAGACAACAGATGACGCGTGACAACAATTGGCGTTGGCATTAGATGGCGTTGGCTAACACGTGGCAAGCTTCCTCGAGAAGGTTAAACAGTTTTTATCATGACTGACAGCACGTCAGTCGAAAAAAATCCGTTCGAATCTTGAGCTCACGGCGCTCGAGAATATATGTCAGATTTGTCATAATGATTAACAGCTGTCTCGTGCCATTTGCAGTTGGTGCTAGATAATCATTCAGAAAGGCACGAAATCAGCAATTAGCACTTGGCACCATCCAACAGTTGGCGCTATTCGATCAAATCATCCAGAAGCAGTTAGATGATGTAGCATGCATGCCATTAATCTTGAAAAACGTGTACGTGATACTGCCCATGACCAAGCACATTTCTATCATAGAATGCCATGCGTCTAAGCAGTTAAACCAATCGT
The DNA here is from genome assembly GCA_029216955.1 of Iris pallida. Lineage (NCBI taxonomy): Eukaryota > Viridiplantae > Streptophyta > Magnoliopsida > Asparagales > Iridaceae > Iris > Iris pallida. Next base: position 15,431,812 of record JANAVB010042220.1, read on the forward strand.
TCGCACAATTGGGTGAATGGCACGCAATTGCAGTGTGCGCCAATCAGGTTAACTACTTAACTGTTATCTCTAAACTCTATAAATAGAGTTTCAAATCTCTTCACAAGCATCACTAATAATCATAATCTCCTGAGCACTTGCTGCAGCACTCTCCAAAGGCTTCTTCTTCGACATCGCATCGTCCAAGGGATAAAGTGATCGTCTTCTGATCAGATTCCTACAGTCATCTTTCTCCAGAAATCAACTTGTTATACTCTTGTACACACTCTTCTCAGTTTGTAATCAAACACTTTTTGTTTTTGCAAAAAATAGCGACTCTGCTGGGGACAACTTTCTCCTCCGACGAGAAAGTGACAACTCAATGCGATGTTGAGTCGGTCGGTACGACGCAGAAAATACTGATCATAAAAGTCGACCAAACTACCTACGAAGCCATGATTGGTGCAGGGGGTACCAAGCGTTCCACCACTGTTGCTGCTAAGAACATGGCATGCGCCATCTGGACTCCAAAGTCCTCCAGTGCACCAATCACAACTTCTGCGCCAAGCTTGGAGAAAAGCTCTGTAGCTACTTCCTCTTCCTCGCCAATTCTAAAATTGGCAGAGAGTGCTCCAACCACTACCCTGGCGCCAACCAGGGGACAGCACAATACAACCACTTCATCTTCCTCAACAATTCTAAAATTGGTAGAGGGTGCGCCAGTCATGACCCTTGTGCCAATCAAGGGACAACGTCCCATGGCTACTCCCTCTTCCTCCCGAGTTCCAAACTTGGTGGAGAGTGCACCAACCACTGCCCTGGTACATAACAAAGAAAAATGCCCTATGGCCAATTCTCACTCCTCTCCAGTTCTAAACTTGGTGCAGAAGTTACATATCACTGCCCCTACACAGAATAAAGAAAAATGCCCCATGGCCTCTCCTTATGCTTCCCCAGTCCTGGACTTGGTGGAAAATGCATCTGATTGTGCCTCTGTGCTAATCAATGCGAGAATGCTTCTGAGTAGAAAGTCTATTTCTCTTGGCAGAGACAATCAAATCAATGCCAAGAAACTTACTCTACTCGAAGTCCATCTTCTGCTGCCCATCTGCGTCGCGCCAAATGTGTTGGAATAATATGCACAGAACAACAGGACATCCTGTCCACTCCTCATGGCCAGCGCCAATCAAGCCAGAGCCATGATCTTCCTACCCTGCGTATTTCATGAACTAAATGGGATAAACTGAGGGTGTCTCAGATAGACATCCAGGTAATACAGGATTCTGACATGTGCACTTACCTTAAACAGTGCAGAACAGCATCAAGCCTGCGTCAAAAACAATCTACGCCACCTACTAAGTTGTGTATAGGGAGAGTTTCTCAAATCAAGAATCCTTTCACCTATGCCAATGAGCTCAGTACTTCTCTGTATACACAGGAAACAAAGCATCTCAAGAATCGAAATCATGTTCCTAACATCATCAAGGAATATGCACCTTTGACTTCTTCTTATCTTGTTACTGTAACCGATCTCCGTGAACTTCTTGTACAAAAATAAAAGATCGCAAGACCATCTCATACACTTGTAACTCCACATCAGGAACATCACTATAATCATCACCATGAAGTAGTGATCAAATGTTACTGTTAATCAACGAAACGCTTCGATCATTTGAACTATAATCGGACTCCTGAACTCATTATGGTGGATGAAGACGAGTTGCTGTATGCTCCAGTAAACATGACATCCCGAAGTACTGGGGGTAGAAAATATTTAAGACATAATGCATCCCGTAATCCTAGTCAGCAATACCTTGATCGTATTCGTGACTCCGGTGAAGGGGTCTACCAAAATACCAGATCAAGAGGCCGAGACTTACTCGATCAAAGGAATCTTTCCTCTCATAGTCTTAGAGATATCCTCGGTCAAAGAAATCCTTGATTTCGACCAAGACTCAATCGGTCAAAGGAATCTTCCTTCCGACCAAGAAACAATCAGTCAAAAGAATCTTTCTTCCGACCAAGAAACAATTGGTCAAAAGAGTCTTTCTGATTCTGACCAGGATTTTCTCGATTAAAGGGATCTTCCCCCTCTTCATCTTGGGGGTAGTTCCCTACGTGACTTCGATGCCGATAGCGAGAGCTCTAAGTGGACTATCTTTTCCACCAGTTCATCATCGGTAGCCAGAGAAGTGACTGCTTATGTCACTAATAAAGAACAAGATGCATCCAGCTCCGGCAGTCAGGAGCAGAGGATTGTTGTATTAGAGGCTAACTTGAAAATTATGGCTAAAATGGTTGCAAGTATGCATGCTGTGATCATAGCACAACATACTATTCCACCGGTTGCGAATCCAATTCCAACCCAGGAACACATAGCAACATCTGCCCCTGTCAATACTGGTCTGGGGGTACAATTTTCTCACAATGTTACCATGCCAGCTCAAGCTACTCCAAGTCAGTCTGGTGCTGGGGTTGGTGCTTATCATGCAGTTCTGTCTCCCAATACATCGAATCAGTCTACTGTTCCACAAGCCTCGAGAGATCCTCTTGAAGCAGTGAAGTATTTGCGTAACCAGTTCGAAGCCTTTAAGCAGAAGGATTGACTACAAAAGTTGGGAATCAAACAACCTTATCCCGTAAAGTGGAAGAAAGTCCCGTTTCCACCTAAGTACAAGCCACCAACCATTATGCTGTTTGGCGGCAGCTCATCTCCGAGTCAATATCTCAATCACTTTGAGGTAATGACTGATTAGCTCTAGCCGAACGATGCTCTACTCACTAGAGTATTCGTCGAGTGCTTGTCGGGTACGACCAATGACAGGTATCATAGTTTGTTAGATGGTTGCATAACATCTTTTGCAGGATTCAAATAAATGTTCCTGAAATAATTTTTTGAGGGAACAAATGACATGACCATGTCGGTCCTCATCAAAATCAAACAACGGCCTAATAAAACTGCTGAACGTTTCATCGAGCGCTTCCGTCGTGAGGTACTCAAAATGCCTCTGGGTACTCCAGATACAATGACTATAGATACATACAAATCAAACTTGTTACCTATAGTCAGCATATGGACTGGACCCACGTAATTCCAAGACTGGGCCTCCTTCATAGTAAGTGCCAGGGCAGCTGAGGATAGTGCTGACAAGTTCAAAAAACTAGGCATCCAAACGCCTAACCTTAAAAAAGATGAACATTTTGCAACCAACAGTGGCGGTCGTTAGAACAACCGCAAAGGCAAAAAAGCTTTAGCTATCAATGTGAAAGGCAAAGAAGCTTTAGCCGTCAATGTGGGTTAGTCAACACCTACCACGACGACACCCCCACAAAGAGCACCACGTCCTAAGGAGGAATACTCCCTTGACGAGGATGATATCATGAGCATATTCGATTATCTCATCAAGAGCAACAAACTTCAACTGTCCGAAGAAAAATGACCAGATGAAGTAGGTAAGACTGATAATCCTGAATACTGAGGTTTTTGGGACATCCGACTAGGGCGTGCTCTGTACTTAAAGGGAAGATCCAGAAACTGATCAACGCTAAGGCAATCACCCTTCAGAAAGATGAAAAGACGGTGACTGCCAATAGCGTCTCTCTACAATTTGGCGACTTTTCTGCTCAACTTGTGCAAGATGGAGTCATCTCCATTCCAAAGTCCACTCTGGCGATTGTCAACCTTCCGCTAGTATGAAGTGACGGTCTTGTACCCCTATCAATAGACAAAAGGGAAATCATGTGGATCCATCCCAATTTGGTTTCTGACTTTGAATCAAAAACACCTGCTTTTTCTACAAATTCAAGAAAGGCAGCCAAGTACAAGTCGTGTTATATGACATCACTGGGTGATCATTTTCTACCTTTGGATGCTACCTTCATCCCAGCGACAGCTTCGCCTTCTTCTGCCGAACTAGTGTCACAAATTAATTATCGGCCAGTATTCCATCTATACAGTCAACAGTCCCGTGAACTGATAACAAAGATGAGATATGATCTATAGAAAGCCCCTGGCTTAAATGATGGAAAAGGGTCTTCTATACCCCATTCTCTACGTCTTCAACACAATAAGTCATGTGTTGGAATGGGATTCTGGATAAATTCATCCTGTCTTCAAAAGAAGTCTTCTAGAGGCAAGACTAGGATGAAAAACTGTAACATGGTGTCCTTTGTACTAGTACCGAAAGAAGAAGCCATGATCGGTACCCGATTTGGGAGGCTCTATCTTAGAGTCTATCCAGACGAATAAGAGAATGCAGCCACTCCTCCTCCAATCTCTAATGCCCCTTCAGCATCTTCTCTACCTGTCGTCAACGATCCTTCGATGTCATCGCCTCAAGGGAAACCAGTTCCTCTCAAACTAATAGCGGCTGACAAAGGCAAACAGCCAGTTCACTTCGATAAAATATTAAAGAAAATTCCACTTTTTGGACTTGAAAAGCCATATAACTTTGACATATTGGCTCCATTACCAATACTCTGGCAAGGTTATCTATTTTTAAAGTCCTACGTCTCTCAAGGGAAACCCGAGAGACATTAAGTGAAGCTTTAATGCAAGCAGACGCTTGTCTGTCCCATCTTAAGAAACCAGACGAGGAACCGATGGCATGTTCTCATTGCCATAGCGTGATGGAGCTGATCCCCAATATCACCTTCACTTAAGATGATATGCTTTTGGAGGACAATCGACATGACCAACCTCTCTACTATATGGGATATATTGATACCATGAAGGTCGATCGCATCCTAGTTGACCTAGGATCTGCACTCAGCATTATGCCAAAGTCTCTATTGGATGCGCTGAAGATCCCAATCCATAATCTCTCTGCAATAATCACGACTATCCTAGGTTTTAATTTTGGAAGAAGCAAACCGTTGGGGAAGATCCGCCTGAAAGTCAAAATAGGAAATCTCCGTACGAAGGTCACTTTCTATGTGATTGACAATCACGTCTCTTACAGCGTCTTATTGAAAAGACCGTGGTTGCATGAATATAACATCGTACCATCCACTCTCCATCAATGCTTCAAATATGTGGATGACAACGGAGAAGTCCACAAAGAAGTGGCCGATCTTAACCCCTTTCGAGGCATCGAAGCATATTTTATAGACTCCAGAATGTACAAAGAAGAGTTCATGAAAGTGGTATTGGCCATAGACACCGAAGAAGAACGACAAAAGAGTCCGGATGATATCCTGGTAATTTCGGTCAAAGGACGCACTTCTCGTTCTTCATCTTCTCAGATGCTAACTATCAATCTCTCTCCTTCTGAAAGCATCCTCTTGCTAAAAGACGGAGTATGGGAGCTCACCTCTTTTGAGCCTCTTATTATCGACCTTCGTTATAACAACCCTTTTCCTTCTCCTCCTCTTGTTATCAATCTTAGCAAGCTGTCGGCTAAGATCAAGAGCACTGTTGTAAATGATAATATAATTATCAATAAAGTAGCGTCTTCTTTGCAGTATATCGATGTCAAGAAATCCTGGATAACTTTGAACCCCTTACCTTAGGAGGAGTTCAACCTCTTTAAGACTCACTTGAATAAGTACAAGATTCATTCTTTCTGGTTCCCTCCCGGAAGAAAGATGAACATCCTATTCTCTTCAGCAAAGGATTGAATCAAACGGCTACATTCGATAGCGATGCTGAAAATGACGACAATGGGCAGCTTCAACTACGTCATTATAGTCAACAATCGAAGAACACCATCCAAAAGATGGGTTACAACTTCAAATCCGGCCTCAACACGGTGGTAGGGGAAGGCGAACTCCTATCATATACCTGCTCCAAAAGAAAAGTTGTTACAATATTATAACAAAACAAAGCATGGGTTAGGCTACACCACGCCGATTACGATCCCAGATGCTTCTAAGTCTGACAAAGAGGAGCGATTTAACTCTTCTGACTCTGCCGTGTGGGATTCAGACACCAGCATAGGAAATGTGCATCGAGTGACTCTATATTCTAATATGGTAACCGTTGAGTTCTCAGAAGATGACGACGACTTCGCTGAAGTCTCTGAATATGATCCTTGGGTATAAAGGATGATACCCAATGGGAATTTTGCTTCGAGCAATGTGAACTACCTACTGAAGATCAATTAGTCCAGGTCTATATCGGAGACGAAATTCTCTAAGGCCAATCTTCATCAGCAAAAGTCTTTCTGAAGCAGATAAACAAGAACTGATTCAGCTCATTCGAGAATACATTGATATATTCACCTGGAGCTATGAAGATATGCCAGGATTAGATCCTCAAATCGCTACCTACAAGCTTAACATTCTGCCTAATGCTAGACCAGTCAAACAACAACAGCGTCGATCCCGACCTGATATAATGGACGCCATAGAAGCTAAAGTCAAGAAGCTTATCGCTTGTGGCTTTGTCAGAGAAGAACAACATCCCGACTAGGTGGCTAATGTCGTCCTAGTTATGAAGAAAATAGGAAAGGTCCGAGTCTACATCGACTTTAGAGACCTTAATGAAGCTTGTTCTAAGGATGAGTTTTCTCTTCTGATCACTGATGTCATGATCGACAACACTTGCGGGTTTGAGCGTATGTCTTTTATGGACGAGTTTTTTTTTGTATACAATCAGATCAGGATGAACCCCGAAGATAAAAACATATATCTTTTCGTACTCCTCTAGGGGTCTACTGCTATACAATCATGCCGTTTGGTCTCAAGAATGCTGGTGCAACCTATCAGTGGGCCATGAGTACCATTTTCTACGAATATTTATAAAAAATAGTCAAATGCTATGTCGACAATATTGCTGTCAAAAGTCGTCTAAAGGAAGATCACATCTAAGACTTAGGAACTATCTTCAATCTAATGTGCAAGCATCAACTGAAGATGAATCTTACCAAGTCATTCCTGGGAGTCTCTAGTGGCAAATTCTTCAGATTTGTTATTACCTCTAAGGGTATACACGTTGACCCCGAGAAAGTCAAAGCCATTCAAAGATGTGTCCTCCATGCAACCTAAAGAGCTACGAGGATTCCAGGGATGGCTTCCGTACATCAGGAGATTCATCTCAAATCTCTCTGGACGCTGCAAACCATTCACTCAACTAATGAAGAATGGTGTATCTTTCGTTTGGACCGAAGAATGCCAGCAAGCATTTTAAGACATAAAGCTGTTCTTGATAAACCCTCCAGTCCTAGTGCCTCCAGTCACAGGAATACCCTTCATGATGTATGTTCGAGCAATAGATTATTCTCTAGGTGCCTTACTAGCCCGGAAGAACAAGCAAGGTCCCATTTATTATCTTAGTCGTATGATGATCGGTGCTGAATCGATACAACCCAATAGAAAAAAATGTTTAGCCCTAATATTCGCTGTTCAGAAAATACGACATTATATTACGGGCCAAACCATTCATGTCATCTCCAGAGTCAACCCTCTCCGAATTTGATGAAGAAGCTCAGTACACTCAATTCCAGACTCGCTACATGGGCCATACTACTGGCACAGTATGATATGGTTTATGTTCCACAAAAGTCCGTTAAAGGTCAAGCCCTAACCGACTTCTTGGCTACTCATCCGATCCCTGAGACATCTAAACTTTATGACGAAATTCATGATAAAACTCTAAAATCTAATATGGCTTCAAAAGAAATCTTTGCTTGGCGTTTATTTTTTGATGGTGCATCCAGAATCAGACCCAAAGGTACTATCATCGCCGGAGTTGGAATCGTTCTGGTATCATCGGAAGGACTAGCCATTCAGATAGCTTATTCTTTAGATGGGCCATGTTCTAATAATGTTGCTGAGTACAACGCTCTACCCATCGGTCTCCAATTAGCTAAACAGTTGGATATTGAATACCTTGAAGTCTATGAAGACTCTAAACTGATTGTCAATCAGGTTAGAGGTACGTATGAAGTTCGATATCAAGATCTCGTTCTATATCAAGAAGCACCATCCAAATTGGCTACATCATTCAAAGGCTTCTTCATTGAACATGTATGTCGAGCTTGCAATACAGAAGATGATGCGCTTGTTAATCTAGCGGAAGTATTAGCGATCCCTGTGAAAAGACAACAGATGATCGTCATCACCAAAAGGGAGTTATTCTGTGTCGAGAATAATTTGTATTTAGAATCCAGCAATTTAGTCGAAGTTTGCACTACAAATGAAGACTGGAGAGCTCCTTTCATTGACTTTACGGTACATGACATTCTACCTAAAAATTCTAAAAAAGCAACTATAATTCGTCCGTGGTCGCTCCGATTCTACTACAATCATACCTCCAAATACTCTATCGACGATCATTTGACGGTATACCTCCAAAATACTCTATTGGCCAACCATGGTGTCAGATGCCATTGAATATTCAAGGAAATGCCAGGCATGTCAAATCCACACAGATTTTATTCATCAACCTTTAGAATTTCTGCATCCGACTGCAGCACCATCACTACTAAAATATGCTTAAATAGCGACGTATATTAACGACGGCGGAAAAAGCCGCAGCTGATAATTGTCTATAGCGACTCCTTGTGCTATACGTCGCTGTCCGTCGCTGAGTAGTGACATTCAGCGACGTAGTATATTTTACGTCGCTGACGGGCGATGTTTTGCGACGGACGTCCCTTTTACGTCGCTGTATTGCGACGTTTAGCGACGTATAATTTATATGTCGCTGTCTTATTTCATATAGGGTTCCTGGCCGATCGAAATCACAAAATTTTCACCCAAAATTTTTTTTCCCGCTCTCCCCTCTCCCTCCGGCGAACCATCCCCTCCGGCAACCCCTCCCTCCGGCGACACCCTCTCCTTCTCCCCCCGACGACCCCGCTCGCCCGCTGACCCCTCCCTCCGGCGACAAGCCTCCCTCCTCCGACGAAGGAGCCTTCCTCGCCGCCTTTCTCCTCCGACGAAGCCACCCTCCTCGCCGCCTCCATCCTTCGACGAAGCCACCCTCCTCAGGTAAACCCTAACCCTAGCCCTAGCTATCTAGACACAGACACGGACATGAGAACCCTAACCCTAGCTTGGTGGTCTTTCTGTCGAGGGAGGAGAGAGGGGTGGGGGTGGGTGCAGAGGGTGGGAGGGTCTTACTGTAGAGGGGTGGAGGAAGGGATGGGGATCCCCGGGGGGTGCAGGGGTAGGGGGAGGGGGACAGGGTTGGGGTGGGTGCAGGGGTAGGGGGAGGGGGGAGGGGGGAGGGGAGGGGAGAGGGGGGCCAGAGGAGGGTTGGGGTGGGTGCAGGGGTAGGAGAGGGAGGGCAGGGGAGGGGGAGGGGGGCAGAGGAGGGTTGGGGTGGGTACAGGGGTAGGGGGAGGGGAGGCAGGGGAGGGTTGCAGGGGTGGGTGCAGGGGTAGGGGGAGGGGGGGACAGGGAAGGGTGCAGGGGTGGGTGCAAGGGTAGGAGGAGGGGGGCAGGGGAGGGTGCAGGGGTCTTGCTCTCTAGGGGGCAGGGGAGGGGGGTCTTGCTGTCGAGGGGGGATAGGGGGAGGGGGACAGGGGTGGGTGGGTGCAGGGGTAGGGGGGAGGGGGGACAGGGGTAGTGGGTGCAGGGGTAGGGGGAGGGGGGGCAGGGGACAGAAAACAGGACACATGACACAGACACACACCAGACACACACAATACATACATATATACAGACACACACAATACATATATACCTATATATATAAATACACATATCTACATATATACATATATATATATATATATATATATATATATATTAAAAATATATATATATATATATATTTTTAATATATATATATTATATATATATATATATATATATATATATATATATATATATATATATATATATATATATATATATACTCACATACTTATATACACACACAAATACATATATAAATATATATGTATACAATGTATATACACCAAGGTTCACAATATCGGTATCGAAATCGGTATCGAACTATTCCTATGAGTATTGGTATCGGCGATATCGGTAGTATCGGCGGTATCGTATCGGAGTATCGGACTTTGGTATCGGAAAACAAATAATTATTAATAAATTATTTATATTTAAAAACATATATTTTATACATTTAGGCATAATTTTAAGTATTTCAACGTTATTTCTTAGTAGTTTTGAAATTATATGAAATAGTAGTCACCCTTACCGATTGGTTTTGCCGAATTGACCGGAACAAAGACCCCCAATGTCGGTATCGGTCAATATTTGGTATCGGTCGGTATCGGATCGGAACATGCCAAACCGTATCGGCATCGGCCGTATCGGATAGGTATCGGCCGATACTTTTAAACCATGATATACACACAAATACACATATATATACAATCAAAAATCCATTTGAAATTCATTTTAAGAATCTGAAATGTTGACGATATATACCCAAGGTTCATAATATCGGTATCGGACTATTCCTATGAGTATTGGTATCGGCGATATCGGAGTATCGGACTTTGCTATCTGAAAACAAATAATTGTTAATAAATTATTTACATTAAAAACATATATTTTATACATTTAGGCATAATTTTAAGTATTTCAGCGTTATTTTTTTAGTAGTTTTGAAATTATATGAAATAGTAGTCACCCTTACCGATTGGTTTTGCCGAATTGACCGGAATAAAGACCCCCAATGTCGGTATCGGTCAATATTTGGTATCGGTCGGTATCGGATCGGAACATGCCAAACCGTATCGGTATCGGCGGTATCGGATCGGTATCGGCCGATACTTTAAACCGTGATATGTTAAATGCCTGCAGCTGCATCGTAGCTCAGGGATATGACTGAGAGGGTGACATGGTTGTCACATTAAGGGTCTTTGAGGAGGTGATATGTTGTGAAAAGATATATCCTTATAGTTCTCCTACGTAATGTTAAAGAAAATTCGTAGGAGAACTATATATAAGGATATATCTTTTCGCAATATATCATCTTGTCAAAGACCCTTAATGTACCAACCATGTTACCGCGGTATTGGTATTGGGATACCAATAGCGATAAGGTAAAGGGTACCAATAGCGATAAGGTAAAGGGTACCAACTTAAGGTATTGGTATTGGGATACCAATAGCGATAAGGTAAAGGGTACCTTGGTAGGTAATGACTAGAAATAGGATATTTGACTTAGATTTGACCTTGTTTGACCAAGGTTGACTATTTTGACTGAAAATCAAAGTAGAGTCAACATCTGACCTAGATTGGACTAAGAGTTGACAAAGTCAACTGTAGGTCAACCCTTGACCTAGTTTGACCTTGTTTGACTTTATTTGACTTAGCTTGACCTTGTTTGACATAGTACAACCTAGTTTGACCTAGATTGTATATCATTGTTATTAGTAACTGTCCGCTACTAATGTGTGTCCCATAATAAGACATAATATACGAATTTGTGCCTGTTGGATAATGTGTGTCCATCTTTGCAGAATTATTTCCAAATGGATGTGAATTACTACTTGCGGAATCGTTCCTGGATGTACAATCGTTGTCGTCATGATATGTGTGGTGTGCAGGATGAATACATAGCGGGAGTAGGGCAGTTTCTGCAGTTTGCTAAGGCGTTCCCTCAGTACATGGACGACCCCAAAATTAAGTGTCTATGTGTGAAATGTCATAACATAAAATATTATCCAAAAGTGGAAGTGATATATCATTTGTACTCGAGGGGTTTTATGCCTAATTACTATCAGTGGACCGCACACGGAGAACTTGTGTCTTTAGCATCAGAACCAGAGCCTTATGTTGAGCCGTATATGCATGCGGGGCCTAATTTTGTTTCAGATAATCATGCATACGATGACGGGTGCGTGAACATAGTTTTGGACGCTGCGGGGCCTAGTTTCATTCATGATGCACCTGAGGAGGCACCGAACGCCGATGCTGCATAGTTCATGGAGTTGCTGGAGAATGCAAGGACTCCATTGTATCCTGGTTGTGAGGATCATTCACCGTTGGAGGTGGTTACAAGACTGTTGAGCATTAAGTCAGATTTTAACATGTCGCAAGAATGCTACAACCGAGTGTTAGAGTTGATTATAGAGATCTTGCCGGCGGGTGCTAAGTTGCCTAAAGACTTCTACCGGTCTAAGAGGATGGTGAGATCGCTCTGGATGGGATACGAGAAAATTGATTCTTGTCGTAATGGGTGCATGCTGTACTACAAAGACGACAAGGACGCAGATGTGTGCAAATTTTGTGGTGCTGATCGCTATAAGACAACTAGTACAGGAAGGTCTACCGGTGCAAGAAGACCGACCGATTCAATGTACTACTTGCCTTTAACGCCGTGGTTGCAAAGATTATTTATGGTGAAAGAGACGGCCGAAAATATGAGTTGGCACATGCGAGAACAGATTGAAGGAGTGCTGGATCACCCATCCGATGGAGAAGCGTGGAAGCACTTTGATCGAGTGTATCCTGATTTTGCTTCAGATCTGCGTAATATCAGGTTGGGGCTATCTTCTGACGGTTTTTACTCTTTTTGGTCTTTCGGGATCGGAGTATTCGTGCTGGCCTGTGATTGTCACTCCGTATAACCTACCGCCTTGGATGTGCATGAAGACTCAGTATATGTTTCTAACCGTTATAATTCCTGGTCCGAACAATCCCAAGAGGAACATTGATGTGTACTTATAGCCTTTGATAGATGAGTTGAATCAGTTATGGGAAGTAGGCGCTAACACATACGATGTTTCTAGGAAGCAGAATTTTCAGATGTAGGCAACCCTTATGTGGACCATCAACGACTTTTCGGCCTATGGAATGTTATCTGGATGGAGCACTTATGGACGTCTCTCATGTCCGTATTGCATGAACCGTAGTAAGGCTTTCCGTTTGAAACACGGAGGAAAATCATGCTTCTTTGATTGTCATCGACAATTTTTGCCAAAAGATTATCCGTTCAGAAGGTACTGGAATGCATTCCGTGCCGGCGTTGTAGAGAAGGGTGATCCACCGCCAAGATGGTGTGGAGCCACGATATGGGAGGAGGTTAGAGATTTTTTAAGTGTTATCGAAGATCCTACAGCTGGGTACAAGTGCGATGGCTTTGGTAGAGACCAAAATTGGACAAAGAGGAGCATATTCTGGGATCTGCCATACTGGAGTACCAATCTGATCAGACATAATCTTGATGTCATGCATATTGAGAAGAATGTGTTTGATAACATAATTAATACTATGATGGACGTAAAGGGAAAAACGAAAGACAATTCCAAGGCCAGGTTGGACTTAGAAGAAATATGCAAACGCCCTGCGTTGCATTTGATAGAGCAGAATAGAAAACAGTTCCTGCCGAAGTTAATTTTCTCGCTGGACAAGGAGGATAAAGTGAGACTTTGTCGGTGGATCCAGGGCCTAAAATTTCTAGACGAATATGTGTCAAATCTGAGAAGATGTGTCGATCCGAAGGAAAACAAATTGACGGGTATGAAGAGCCACGACTGTCACGTATTCATGGAGAGGTTAATTCTGATTGTATTTTGGGAATTCTTACCGCAGGCAGTTTAGGATCCATTGACGGAGCTTAGCATATTCTTCAGGGATCTTTGTTCTAAGAAATTGCTCGTTGATTGTCTAGAAAAGCAAAAAAAGGACATTGCGGTAACACTATACAAGCTAGAGAGGGTGTTTCCTCCTGGATTCTTCGACTCTATGGAGCATTTGCCGATTCATCTATCCTATGAGGCACATGTTGGTGGACCCGTCGAATAATGATGGATGTACCCATTCGAGCGACATTTGAATCACCTAAAAAAAAGGTAAAAAATAAGGCACGGGTCGAGGGTTCTATTTGTGATGCCTATGTTCTCGAGGAGATTACAAACTTTTGTTCGATGTATTTCAAGCCTCATATTGCAACTAATAGAACGAGAGCTTCCAGAAACGACGACGGAGATCATGAAAGTAATGATACATTACTGAAGGTATTCAATGCTCCAGGAAAGCCATCGGGTAAAATGAAGAAAAGATATCTGAACGATGATGAGCTAAGGGCTGCTCAGGTATATGTATTACTCAACTGCGACGAGGAGGAAGTAGAAAAACTGGAGGGGTAAGTAATTAAGGGTGATCTACATTATTTTAATAGTGTTAATTATTATACTATAACATTAATTGCACGATGTTGTTTTCAGCATATTAATGATGATGTGAGGTCATGTAGGCCACACATAACAGAAGAAGAACTAGAACAAGAAATGAGGCATTATTTTCCATCATGGTTGAGTGCATATGTAAGACTTGAGAACTCTGTAATTACCTTTCTGTATATGCACTTGATTGAGATTGAGCTTAATTGCTTCTTTCGTGGCATTTAGGTCGATCGTCCATACCCAAAACTTGAGAATGAGTCTATTAGAACGCTAGCCAAGGGACCAATTTATGCTGCAAAAATATGGCCAAGCTACTGCTTTAATGGATTTAGGTTCAAGTCAACAACTTGCCCGATCAGAGACAACTTTTTGGATCTCGACTCCACCAAAAATAGCTGTTTGTGTATCAGATCTCTGAACTACAAAGATGTCGATACGGGCAACGATTTCTATGGCGTGCTACGAGAGATCGTGGAGCTGACATATAGTTATGGAATAGAGCCTGCTAAGATTGTGTCAGGTGTGATTGGTTCGATCCGATTGAAGGTCAAGGTTGGAAAGTAGACAGGCACGGTCTTGTTGATATAAACTATCGACGTCGATATCAAGCCTATGAACCATTTGTCCTATCAAGTCAGGCTCAGCTCGTGTACTTCACAATTTATCCTAAACGGGGAACAACAAGGTCGGACTGGTGGGCAGTATGCAAGACCAAAGCTAGAAATACCTTTGAGGTTGACGATATAGCTTATCAAAAGGATGAACTACCTCTTGTAACAAATATTATAAAAGTGGACACGACGGAAGTTCCTCATTACACATCTAATTGTGTAGAAGAAGTAGAATTATCTGAAGAGGAAGATGCAGATGAAAGTGAAGATGTAGAGGAAGAAGAAGAAGAAGAAGAAGAAGAAGAAGAAGAAGAAGAAGAAGAAGAAGTAGATGAGCTAAACGAACTAGATGAATTTTCAGAAGAGGATTAAATCTGTACGTTTGTTTTATCATCATATTTGACACTCTAGTGTCACTTCTATCATATAAATCTGTGACACTTCTGTGACACTTTATTGACACTTTTATCTGTGACTATGATTTTTTCAAAAATCTGTGATGTCTATCATATAAATATATTTTTTATTTTATTGTCATATGTTATTATCAGGTATGACTAGACCATCTGGACGACGCGGAGGATTTTATATTAGGCAGTCCCGTCAGCCTCGGGCTGGGGATGGAGATTTCGTACCCTCATCTTCATCTCCGAGTATGCCATTGTACCGTTCTGTTCCCGATCCATTACCGGGACATGGCAGTTCCAGTAGGTTGGCGACTCCTCCCTCGTCGTCTAGCCTTCCTGATCCCCCGTCCAGCATTCCTCCTGTCGACGGCTCTATGGGGGGAGCCGACGTCGAGCATATGGAGGACGGCGATCAGACTGATCCTGTCCAGGCAGGAGGTGAGAGCGACCCTCCATGCGCTCCCCCGGGCGAGACGCGTTTGGAGATTTGGACGGACAGGCCTATGAAGTAAGTTAATTAGTTAATATATATTTCTCAAATAATTATATATACATATATATTCATAAGAATTATTATTGTATAGGTATCGGCCTTCTGCAGTACAGAGACAGCTGGGGGTATTTCTGAGGCAGAACTATGGTGGGCCTTGGATTAACTACTCAGATGCTCCCGCAGATAGGAAGGCCTTTTGGTTCACCCACTTCAAGGTAAAAAATTTATTTATTTTTAAATTTTAATAATCATTTGTGTATATTATACAACTTTTGTATTTTACTTCTTGTAGAGGACCTATTTCTATCCACCACACTGGGTGGCGAGGATCAAGGGCCAATTTTCTGCCGTCGCATCCAAGCTCATCCGTGATGCGATCCACGACCAAAAGTGTCGTGATTGCTCCAGAGAGCCGATCCATGGTTGGATCACGCCAAGCAGTGGGCTGCGATGAAGGCTAGATTCAGCAAGCCCAA
This sequence comes from Iris pallida, assembly GCA_029216955.1. Taxonomy (NCBI): domain Eukaryota; kingdom Viridiplantae; phylum Streptophyta; class Magnoliopsida; order Asparagales; family Iridaceae; genus Iris; species Iris pallida. Next base: position 15,447,832 of record JANAVB010042220.1, read on the forward strand.
GTACCATGAGCGGTCTGACAAGGCCAAGGTGGCGCGGTTGAGCGCCGGTAAGTGGGGTGGTGGCTCCATTCCGATGACGAAGCATTTTCGTCGTCTGGTATGTTTCCTATGATGGACATTAATTTATATATAGTTCGATAGAATGTTTAATACTAAAAATAGATAATATATTTTAACAGGTAAAAAAGGGTGAGGATCCGAACATGGTGACCGTCTTCCTGGTCACCCATCGGAGGGCTGGGAAGTTCATTGACGAGAGGGCGACGCAGGCATATGTACATTCTATTCATTATATTAATTCACTATAATTTAGAAAACAGGAAAATAGATATCAATATAGACTTTAGCAAACACTTACACGTTAGCAAACATTGTTCTAGGCCAAGTTTGTTCGGCTACAGGAGGAGGCGGCTGCTGCTGCTAGTATGCCAGCAGAGGGAAGGGCTGGTAGTTCCTTCCAGCCGCCTACAGCTCCATCGCCGGATGAGCTCTGGATGACCGCCGTTGGCGGTCTTCAGAAGGGTACGTACTACGGTATGGGATCCTACGGCGCGTATTTAGCTTCGGAGTCATCCCGGGCCCCCTCTGTCAGTACGCAGTCTCCGGCTTCGCAGGTGTCATCACGAGCTGAGGATATTCGTCGTCAGATCGAGGAGCTGTGTCGCGAGTTGCAGCAACAGATTTCTGATGCGGTCGAGCGACGATCCGACCCTCCGATCGTCACCGGACGATTTGACGCGGTCGAGCGCAGTATACAGGAGCTGATGACTCTGCATCAGGCTACAGCTGCCAGCTTGCACACGCTCACCGAGTCTACGCAGCGCACAGAGCGTAGACAGGTCGAGCTGGAGGGATCGCAGAGGAGCATGTCTGCCTCAATCACTCAGGTTTAGGCTTCGCTTGAGGCAAGTACTGAGAGGGTGGTGAGTACCCTTGCTGTTTATGGTGAACGGCTGCGAGAGCTGGAGCAGATATGTCCTCCCGGTCCATCGATGGCGCCGACTCCAGACATTGCACTGCCTCCTACTGCCCCTACGGTGCAGCTCACCCAGGAGCAGTATGACTACATTCTATTCCAGTTGCGCGGCAGGGGTCCGCAGTAATTTTATTGAATTTTTTATGACTTGTATGTATTGGCCCTATGGGCAAATTGTTTATTGGTACACTTTTGTTTATACACTTGGTGGAAGACTTTTTATCATCTTTCATTTTTATTTGACTCTATTGTATGTTTGTGAGGATGTGTGTCTGTGATATTTACTTTGCACTGCCTCCTATTTTTATTGTGATATTTATTTTGTGATATCTGCGACGGGGATGACAAATATACTACGCTGGGTTATAAGCGATGATCTGATATACAAAGGAGGTGCTGCCGAAATTTTAAAAAAATATAATGTGTATTTTTGTGATGATGTGTGTCTGTGTTTACAGTGAATGTGAAATGCAGTGTTCGGAACCATCGACAGTTTCGATTACTGTTGTATGTTTTATCTTGGATAGAAAGAGCAATAGTTCAGGGTGCACTTTTGAGAGCTTCATTTTCACGTCCTTCACTTTCTCCGGACGTCGTAAAGGTTCCCGAGAAGGTGAAGGACGTAAAGAGGAAGCTCTGAGAAGTGCACCCTGAACTGTTGCTCTTTCTATCCAAGAAAAAACATAGAACAGTAAGCAAAACTGTCGATGGTTCGAACACTGCACTTCACACACACTGTAAACACAGACACACAGCATAACAAAAATACAAATTATATTTTTTTAAAATTTTGTTTTTAATATCTGCGACGTATAGCGACGTTCTGCGACGTACAGCGACGAAACGTACACGTCGCTAAATAGTGACATAACGTCGCTAGAGGTCGCTAAACTGCTGACGTGGATATGACAACCTGAGAGCGAACGTCGCTAAATTTGTCGCTAGACGTCGCTAAAGTGCCCACGTGGCTGCCATGCCATGTCATCATATATAAAGCTTACCGCGTCGCAAAGTGGTCGCTCTACGTCGCTATTTTGGCGACGTAACCTTACGTCGCTATCTGTCAAATTTTGCGTCGTCTAACGACACTAAACGTGACGTCACAAAAAGCGACATTTTGTGACAAATTGTCATCTGCGACATGCCTATAGCGACATCCAATTTTCGTCGCTAAATACGTCGCAAATAGCTTTTAGCGACGAATTTTCTTATTTAGCGACGTAAGGTGACGTGCTAAAAGGGGTTATTTTAGTAGTGCATGGCCCTTTGAAGCTTAGGGCATGGATGTCATTGGTCCTATTAATTCGCCTTCATCTCGAGGACATCGTTTATCTTATCTATAACTGATTACTTCTCAAAATAGGTTGAAGCTCTATTCTTAGCTGAAGTCAAACAAGCAGTGTCATCAACTTCATCAATTATCATATGATCTACAGATTCACGTTCCGGACAAATTATCTACGACAACGGATCTCAATTCATCAGTCATAAGTTCACTCAGTTCTGTGATGACAATAGGATCAACAATGTTGCTTCTACAGCCTACAATCCCGCAGCTAACGGTTTGGCGGAAGCATTCAACAAAATGATCATCAAGCTTCTTAAGAAGTTCGTTTTCACCAATAAACGGAACTGGACGAAAAGCTCAAGAATGTCTATGGGCCTACCGTACTACCGTACGCACTCCGACTGGCTGTACACCTTTCTTGGTGTATGGATGCGAAGCTGTCTTACCGTTGGAGATTCAAATCCCTTCTTTAAGGATTTCCATTGCCAACGAACTCACAACAAAAATAATAATCGTATTCAACTTCAGGAGCTTGAAGCGCTTGACGAGAAGCGACTACTAGCCCAATAACACATCAAGCTATATCAAGCCCGTATCTCAAAAGCCTTCAACCGTAAAGCCAAAGTACGAGCATTTAAAAAGGTGAGCTAGTCCTTACCGTCAGACGTCCTGACTATGCCACACATAGAAAGGGTATGTTCGAGCCTAAGTGGGAAGGTCCCTATGTTATAAGCAAAGTTTTCTCTAATGGAGCTTATCAACTGTCTGGGATGGATGGCCGAATCGCTGATGCCTATCAACGTCAAATTCCTGAAGAAGTAACACGTTTGAAAGTATGTACTGTTTTCTGACAAATATGGTACATACTTCAAATCTTTGAATCCCCAGCGGAGTCTATCCAGATCTTATGATACATCTTCATTGACCCACAACATCTACTACATAATGACAAACACATCTTTTAAAATCCAGCTGTTTTAAAAAGATATCCTATCCTTGAGTCCCAGTTGACCCATGGATAAACAACAGATATACGAATTCACATTTATATTACCTCTAAATTATACTATTTGTATCAATGACTTATTACAGAACTCAGATACACAAAAGATGGTAAATCTACAAAATCATAACAAATGAGCAAATAAAAATGTTCTTTATTTATTTCTCTAAAAAGGAGAAATGACAACATTGGAAGCAAACTGCACCTTGGAATATATGAAAGCTACATCAAACAAGAAACATTGAAGATGATATGCTTTTATTCATTTGTTCGAGGATGAACATGATAAGAGAAGTGACATCCCCTCAACCATCGTACATATAAAGGGTCGGTTGATCGAGGTCTTTAGGAGCTGGCTGACTAGAGCTTCCTATTACACTATCTTCTGGTGCTGGCTCTTCCTTAATAGCCACTTTGACTTTTGGAATTATCTTCCTTGACAGTGACTTCAATTTTAGGAGTTATTTCCTCCTTAATGGTTATCGGTTCCTTTTTGAGAAGGAGACAATACTTCTCTTTGACGACAATCTTAGCTTTTGGTCACTATAGATGTTAAAGAAAGGCAAAAAGAAACAAGAGGTAGAGTCATGAAAGATTGTAAGAAACAAGTGATTTTAACTCTACAAACAGATGGCACATCAGTCAGTCAGTATATGAGTTACGCATAAAACGGATGACGCATCATGCTTAAGACATGACAAATGGCGCAGGGTATCATTTTTTATGATTGATTTCTAGCCAACACTCGAAAGGTGGCGGGATGCAGATGGCACAAAGCATCGACCAACACTCTGAAAGAGGCGGTCGATGTTGGCCTTAGTCGTGCCACACGTGAATGGTGCAAAGCATTCTATTCATCTTCTCTGATGAGTTTATCACCTTCCAGAGTGGGGTTCGCTTCCTCGGCTCTCGTCGATGGTGTGACATGCTGTAGCACCATCAGAGGAGGAACGTGCAACGTGGCTCCGACCACCTTCTTTCCCTCCTAGCTGTTATCTTTGGGGCCATTTCGATTGATCGGAAGCTTCAAAAGTTGAAGAAAATGAAGAGCTCGAGAAGAAGACAAGAATTCGAGAGAAAAGTTTTAAAAAAGTTCTTCTCTCTCTTCAGTCAACTAATTATAGCCAAAAAGAGATGTAACAGTCGCACGATCTGACCCAAAACTCGGGGACTGTTACGATTCTGCCATGCACCAATCACAAGAAACGCTTTATTCAAAGTATTCTAAATTTTGAAGCTTTTCAAATTTGAAAAATTTGAAGGGGGTCTTGTAGAAGCCTAAAAAGTATGAACATCATCATGCGCTACTCATGATTGGTGCCAGCAATCAAATAATCAAATGGCACCAGACAGCAGTGTCACGACCCGTACCCTAGAGTAATGGCACGAGACATGGTGTCACTACCATATTTCTAGTATGAGGGTATTTTGGTCATTTTCGAATTTTTGGGATTTATTTGGAATTTTGTGAATTATTGAGATTTATTAGAATTTATATGATTTTGGTATAATTTAATTAGGGGTTATTCTAGATTTTGACTAGTGTTGACTTTGGAGCCTAACCTAGAAGCTAACCCTAGTTTTAGTGACTTGGTTAGATTATGAAACCTTAGTTTGATTAAGTTAACCATATCCTAGCATTAAAATCAATTTGGGAATATGATATTGAATAGAGAATGGATTAATGGCTTATGACTTTATAAGTCATGATTAATGACTTAAGCCCATAGAGGCCCAAGCCCAACACCATGTAAACCTAACCCTAACCCTAGAATGTCCGGCCGACCCACCTAGGGATTCCCCCTATAAGTAATCTCTTCCATTAGGTTAGCCTCCTTTAGAAAGTTCACATTTGGAAAGAGAGGTATGCTCCATCTTTAGAAATTCATAGAAAATCCAATTTAATTTTTTTCCCTCAAACTAATTGCAATAGGTTCTAATTTAGGTATTCTTGCGTGTGTGTAATTTATTTTCAGTTTGTTAACAATTTGGTAAAGTTTGGCCATCAAGAGGAACACCCCTCTTTGGAGCTTTTGAGAAGTTTTTGACACTACAGGTAATCCTTCAAAACTTATTAAAATTGCTGTTATTATTGCATATTAGCCTAGATCCAGGTGTCCCTTAGCTAAACCTAGATTTCTGTAGGATTTTGTGTCCAATTTGGACACGTATCAGTCCCTAAACCTAGGTGTCGAGAATTGCCCCAAAAGGGATTTCGATCTGATTTTAGGAAAACTTTGAATGAATTTAGGTTTTGTGGTTGCTTATCGAAATCTGGTTGACTGAGCTTATTTTAGTGCCGTGTCGTGTCGGGATCTGGACACGACATGTTGTTCTGACACCGCACGCACTGTCCTGCTACTCGGGTGTTCTCCACGGACACGGCGACTCGACACGAACCACTTGACACGTGGGTGGGGCAGTGTCTGACAAGGCCCACTCAAAGTCTCATGTCTCCCCGTGTCATGTCGAGCGAGCACGAGCTCGTGCACTGGTTTTGCACTACACGCGTACAGTGGGTTTTCGGCCACTGATACGGCTCTGTAGCTTCGGACACGACCCACCAGGACAATACAGGATGTTGGACACGTAGCTGGGCCCTAGGCAAACCTAGGTTGTGAACATGAGGTCTGGTTTGGCCTGTGTCCGGTGCACGACACGCGTGCACACACGCACGAGGCTGCACTGCTGTGCAGTGTCCGTTCGCCTATTTTTGTTTCCTGTGATGTGGACACGCCGTATCCGGCTATGGTAGACACGAGGTGACTTCTATGACACGTGCACAAGTGTATTAAGGTTTACCAACCAATGATTTGGCATGTTAACATGTTTTCGATTTATATTTTTGCATTTACCTATTTTCTGAAAACTGTGTTCTTCACTAATTTCCAGTTTTTCCAATTAATTTTTAGCAGTCTTTTTAACCCACTTAAATGCTGTTAATTATTGGTTTAATACCCTAATGTTGTTCATATATGTGTTCTACTTGTATGTCAATTTTGGGGTGATTTGGTTGAGTATTGATTTCGAAAATGGGATTTGAATAGGGTTGGACTGTTTTCAAAACCTGAGGATGATTTACTTCACTGATTTCTATTTTATTTACACACACATCTCATATGTCATTCCTGTGAGCATTAGCATACATTAAACATCATGTATACACACAATCCCATGGATTACCTGTCACACATATATTCCTATTGCTACACACATATGTAGCTACTGATTTTCCATTCATTATCCTATTTCCAGGTTACAATACTGAATTGTTGCACTGTGTAGAAGCTAGAAATGCACTGAACACATTTGACACTTGGTACACAACACTTTTCGACACTGTCCTCATAACAATTCACTCACATGCCTTTGTAGGCATACTCGACACTCTATGTACACACATGTGACACTGACACTCTTTTTACTCTCTTTTATCCCTCTCTATATCTCTATATACCTAGTATATATTGCATGTATATATGTAATATACGTATCTATATATGTAGTATATGTATGTATCTAGTATAGATACTTGTGAATAGTATGTAAATATGCATCTATGTATTTATGTGTAATATATATAATTATATATATTAATATAGATTATATATATATATATATATATATATATATAGATATATATAATATATATAGATATAGATATATAATATATATATATTTTATATATATATATTATATATATATATATATATATATCTAATATATAGATATATATATATATATATATATAATATATATAAAATATATATATATATATATATATATATATATATTATATATATATATATATATATATATATATATATATATATTTTATATTATATATATATTATATATATATATATACCTATAATGTGATGTATAAGTAGGTATAGGTATATATTATATATACCTAGTATATATATATATATACCTATAATGATTTATATATACCTTAATGTGATGTATAAAAATATATATATATATATATATATATATATATATATATAATATCTATATATATATATATATATTATATATATATATATATATATATATATATACACCTATATGTGATGTATAAGTATAGGTATATAGGTATAATAAGGTTTCCTAATGTGTGTATTAGCCTAGGACTATAGCCTATGGATGCAATGTTGATGTTTGTATAGTCTAGTATAGTAGTGTATTGACCAATATAGACTTGTATATATATATATATATATATATATATATATATATATATATATAATATATATTATATATATATATTATATATATGTGATGTATAAGTAAGGTATATAGGTATAATAAGGTTTCCTAATGTGCGTGTATTAGCCTAGGACTATAGCCTATGGATGCAATGTGTGATGTTTGTATAGTCTAGTATAGTAGTGTATTGACCAATATAGACTTGTTACGACTTAGAATGATTGTTAAACCTAGTTTAACATAATCGAGACTTGTTTAGACCTAGAATAACTTGTTTGACCTAATTCAGACTTGTTAGACCTAGTTTGACCATAGTTGACCTAGTTTGGCTTTTAGAGTTGACCAGAGTTGACCAAGAGTTGACTTTGGCCTAAATTGACCTAGATTCATTTAGAATGCATTGAATTGCATCTTGTTATCATTTTAGACTTGTTGTGACTTGTGCTGTTCTGATTAGGAGCCAGTATCTCTCCTCGGACAGTACATTTCATCCGAACACTCAGATAGCAGACGAGTCTTTTTGATCATTTTATATCTGTTAGAATTATTCTCCTGCTTTAAATTACTTTTACTGATACTGTCACGTTGGTCACACGGATTAGTACTATATGGATCCCTTCTTGAGATGTTATCCCCCAGGGAGCATCAGATACTACATGTCTGGCGTTTCACTTACATGGTGTATCACTATGCTTCATGGTTCATTGATCACTTGTGACATGTACTCTAATGATCACAGAGTATTCCTTGAATCTCCTATTTATGGGCATTCCTAGAATCACCTATTTTTGGGTCTACCATGTATCACCCCTTGTGGGCCATTGCATGGATCATAACATAACCTGGCTGGATCCTTGTGTATTGATTGGGGGTACGGGAGAGTAGAAGTAGACATGTGAATATATCCAAGTAGTGTAGCATCAGAATCTTTTTCGTAGTGTAGATAGAATCTTCTATGCCATTCACATGTTTATATTGTACTCTGACTCACTAGCCACTGTTAGTTCTACTTATAGTAGATATTTTTATTACAGTTTCTCTCTGTTTACATTCTGTACTTCTTCAGTTTCCTGTATCTTACTTTACTGCATGATTATAGTTTCTAACCTGCTATGAACTGTTGAGTGATTGTGCTCGCTCCATCCTGATTGGGCATCGTTGAATGTTTACAGAGGAGAGGATGAGGCTGGTGTTGACACCTTCTATGGACAGCCCTAGACGACACTTGTGAGCTGGACTCTCAGGAGGACCCAGCTCTATCTGATGACATTACCCCTACTACCTAGACTAGTTTAGTTAGGCTTTATCTTATTTAGTGTCTGGGACTAGTCTAGGTTTTATATTCTGTCATTTTGAGATCTGGATTGTATAATTCTTTCATATTCAGCAGTTGAGACTTTGTATTTCTGGATGTTGCTGAGATGTTATTTAGACACTTAGACTCTTATGATCATCTGCATTTTTGAGTTCTATTCATATCGTGCTTCTTCCTTAGTTTGATTGAGTTTACATTCGCATGTCCCCCATTCAGGGAGTATAAACTGCTTAGTATTATTGTTAGATGTTGGACCTAGGACAGCGTTATCCACCGACACTGCGACGTAGGCTGGACGTACCCACTTCTCGTACCCTTACTCTAGGGTGTGGGTCATGACACGTGGGTACGTCCAGCCTACACCACAGTGTCGACGGTAGAACGCTGTCCTAGGTCATATACATCTAACAGTTTAAGGTACCTGTACAGTTTATACACTCCGAATGAAGGTGACATAATAAAGTACAATTCAATCACAATCAAGAAAGAAATACGATAAGATAGAATAGATGAAACACAGAATCCATATATGACAAATACAAGAAAGAGAGATAGCTAATGGTCTAAGATAAACAACTCCACAAATCTAGAATACAATCTCCAATAAATACAAGTGTATCCCAAGACAAAAAGATAATAGAAACTAGTCTAGCTAACTAGCCTAGTCTACTGGGGTAGTGTCGTCTGCAAGTGCTGGGTCCTACTGAGAGTCCAGCTCACATGTTTCGTCTAGGCCTGCTCCGTAATAAGTGGGACACAGCTCCTCAAAGTCATCTGTAATATTTCAACAGGTCCAGTCAGGATGGAGAGAGCACAGTACTCTCACGCAGTTCATATCATGAAGAAATATAATACAGGCAATAGAGTAAGATACATAAAATGCTGAAGAGTAGAATGAGTAAATGAGAGACTGTAATGAAATATCTCTAAAGTAAAGAACTACAGTGAACTAGTAATTTA
>JANAVB010042220.1:15457598-15627598 GCA_029216955.1 Iris pallida
ACGTTATAATTCTTGATCCGAACAATCCCAAGAGGAACATTGATGTGTACTTACACCTTTGATAGATGAGTTAAATCAGTTATGGGAAGTAGGCGCTAACAGTACGATGTTTCTAGGAAGCAGATTTTTCAGATGAAGGCAACCCTTATGTGGACCATCAACGACTTTCTGGCCTATGGAATGTTATCTGGATGGAGCACTCATGGCGTCTCATGTCCGTATTGCATGAACCGTAGTAGTAAGGCTTTCCGTTTGAAACACGGAGGAAAATTGTGCTTCTTTGATTGTCATCGGCAATTTCTGCCAAAAGATCATCCGTTCAGAAGGAACAGGAATGCATTCCGTGCCGGCGTTGTAGAGAAGGGTGATCCACCGCCAAGATGGTGCGGAGCCACGATATGGGAGGAGTTTAGAGATTTTCTATGTGCTATCAAAGATCCTACAGCTGGGTACAAGTGCGATAGCTTTGGTAGAGATCATAACTGGACAAAGAGGAGCATATTCTGGGATCTGCCATACTGGAGTACCAATCTGATCAGACATAATTGATGTCATGAATATGAGAAGAATGTTTGATAACATAATTAATACTGTGATGGACGTAAAAGGAAAAATGAAAGACAATTCCAAGACCAGGGGACTTAGAAGAAATATGCAAACGCCCTGCGTTGTATTTGATAGAGCAGAATGGAAAACAGTTCCTGCCGAAGTCAATTTTCTCGCTGGACAAGGAGGATAAAGTGAGACTTTGTCGGTGGATTCAGGGCCTAAAATTTTAGACGGATATGTGTCAAATCTGAGAAGATGTGTCGATCCGAAGGAAAACAATTGACGGGTATGAAGAGCCACGACTGTCACGTATTCATGGAGAGGTTAATTCCGATTACATTTTGGGAATTCTTACCGCATGCAGTTTGGGATCCATTGACGGAGCTTAGCATATTCTTCAGGGATCTTTGTTCTAAGAAATTACTCGTTGATTGTCTAGAAAAGCAAAAGAAGGACATTGCGGTAACACTATACAAGCTAGAGAGGGTGTTTTCTCCTGGATTCTTCGACTCTATGGAGCATTTGCCGATTCATCTATCCTATGAGGCACGTGTTGGTGGACCCGTCGAATATCGATGGATGTACCCATTCGAACGACATTTGAATCACCTAAAAAAAAGGTGAAAAATAAGACAGGTCGAGGGTTCTATTTGTGATGCCTATGTTCTCGAGGAGATTACAAACTTTTGTTCGATGTATTTCAAGCCTCATATTGCAACTAATAGAACGAAAGCTTCCAGAAAAACGATGACGGAGATCATGAAAGTAATGATACAATACTGAAGGTATTCAATGCTCCAGGAAAGCCATCGGGTAAAATAAAAGAGATATCTGAACGATGATGAGCTAAGGGCTGCTCAGGTATATGTATTACTCAACAGCGACGAGGAGGAAGTAGAGAAACTGGAGGGGTAAGTAATTAAGGGTGATCTACATTATTTTAATAGTGTTGATTATTATACTATTACATTAATTATACGATGTTGTTTTCAGCATATTTAATGATAATGTGAGGTCAGGTAGGCCACACATAACAGAAGAAGAACTAGAACAAGAAATAAGGCATTATTTTCCATCATGGTTGAGTGCATATGTAAGACTTGAGAACTCTGTAATTACCTTTCTGTATATGCACTTGATTGAGATTGAGCTTAATTGCTTCTTTCGTGGTATTTAGGTCGATCGTCCATACCCAAAACTTGAGAATGAGTCTATTAGAACGCTAGCCAAGGGACCAATTTATGCTGCAAAATATGGCCAAGCTACTGCGTTAATGGGTTTAGGTTCAAGTCAACAACTTGCCCGATCAGAGACAACTTTGTGGATCTCGACTCCACCAAAAATAGCTTTTTGTGTATCAGATCTCCGAACTACAAAGATGTCGATGCGGGCAACGATTTCTATGGCATGCTACGGAGATCGTGGAGCTGACATTATTTGGAATAGAGCCTGCTAAGATTGTGTTATTCAGGTGTGATTGGTTCGATCCGATTGAAGGTCAAGGTTGGAAAGTAGACAGGCACGGTCTTGTTGATATAAACTATCGGCGTCGATATCAAGCCTATGAACCATTTGTCCTATCAAGTCAGGCTCAGCTCGTGTACTTCACAAGTTATCCTAAACGGGGAACAACAGGTCGGACTGGTGGGCAGTATGCAAGACCAAAGCTAGAAATACCTTTGAGGTTGACGATATAACTTATCAAAAGGATGAACTACCTCTTGTAACAAATATTATAGAAGTAGACACGATGGAAGTTCCTCATTACACATCTAATTGTTAGAAGAAGTAGAATTATCTGAAGAGGAAGATGCAGATGAAAGTGAAGAAGAAGAAGAAGGAAGAAGAAGAAGAAGAAGTAGATGAGCTAAACGAACTAGATGAATTTCAGAAGAGGATTAAATCTGTACGTTTGTTTATCATCATATTTGATACTTTAGTGACACTTCTATCATATAAATCCGTGACACTTCAGTGACACTTTTTGACACTTTTATCTGTCTATGATATTTTTCAAAAATCTGTGATGTCTATCATATAAATATATTTTTTATTTTATTGTCATATGTTATTATCAGGTATGACTAGACCATCTGGACGACGCGGAGGATTTTATAGGCAGTCCCGTCAGCCTCGGGCTGGGGTTGGAGATTCCGTACCCTCATTCTCATCTCCGAGTACGCTATTGTACCGTTCTGTTCCCGGTCCATTACCGGGACAGGGCAGTTCCAGTAGGTTGGCGACTCCTCCCTCGTCGTCTAGCCTTCCTGATCCCCGTCCAGCATTCCTCCTGTCGACGACTCTATGGGGGAGCCGACGTCGAGCATATGGAGGACGACGATCAGACTGATCCTGTCCAGGCAGGAGGTGAGAGCGACCCTCCATGCGCTCCCCCGGGCGAGACGCGTATGGAGATTTGGACGGACGGGCCTATGCAGTAAGTTAATTAGTTAATATATATTTCTCAAATAATTATATGTACATATATATTCATGAGAATTATTATTGTATAGGTATCGGCCTTCTGCAGTACAAGACAACTGGGGGTATTTCTGAGGCAGAACTATGGTGGGCCTTGGATTACTACTCAGATGCTCCCGCAGATAGGAAGCCTTTTGGTTCGCCCACTTCAAGGTAAAAAATTTATTTATTTTTAAATTTTAATAATTATTTGTGTATATTATACAACTTTTGTATTTTACTTCTTGTAGAGGACCTATTTCTATCCACCACACTGGGCGGCGAGGATCAAGGGCCAATTTTCTGCCGTCGCAACCAAGCTCATCCGTGATACGATCCACGACCAGAAGTGTCGTGATCGCTCCAGAGAGCCGATCCATGGTTGGATCATGCCAGAGCAGTGGGCTGCGATGAAGGCTAGATTCAGCGAGCCCAAGTACCAGGAGCGGTCTGACAAGGCCAAGGTGGCACGGTTGAGCGCCGGTAAGTGGTATGGTGGCTGCATTCCGATGACGAGCATTTTCGTCGTCTGGTACGTTTCCTATGATGGACATTAATTTATATTAGTTCGATAGAATGTTTAATACTAATAATAGATAATATATTTTAACAGATAAAAAAGGGTGAGGACCCGAACATGGTGACCGTCTTCCTGGTCACCCATCGGAGGGCTGGGAAGTTCATTGACGAGAGGGCGACGCAGGCATATGTACTTCTATTCTTATATTAATTTACTATAATTTAGAAAACAGGAAAATAGATATCAATATAGACTTTAGCAAACACTTATACGTTAGCAAACATTGTTCTAGGCCGAGTTTGTTCGGCTACAGGAGGAGGCGGCTGCTGCTGCTAGTGCGCCAGTAGAGGAAGGGGCTGGTAGTTCCTCCCAGTCGCCTACAGCTCCATCGCCGAACAAGCTCTGGATGACCGCCGTTGGCGGTCTTCAGAAGGGTACGTACTACGGTATGGAATCCTACGATGCGTATTTGGCTTCAGAGTCATCTCGGGCCCCCTCTGTCAGTGCGCAGTCTCCGGCTTCGCAGGTGTCAACACGAGCTGAGGATATTCGTCGGCAGATCGAGGAGCTGCGTCGCGAGTTGCAGCAGCAGATTTCTGATGCGGTCGAGCGACGATCCGACCCTCCGATCATCACCGAACGATTTGACGCGGTCGAGCGCAGTATACAGGAGCTGATGAGTCTGTATCAGGCTACAGCTGCCAGCTTACACATGCTCACCGAGTCTACGCAGCGCACAGAGCATAGACAGGTCGAGCTGGAGGGATCGCAGAAGAGCATGTCTGCCTTACTCACTCAGGTTTAGGCTTCGCTTGAGGCGAGTACTGAGAGGGTGGTGAGTACCCTTGCTTTTTATAGTGAGCGATTGCGAGAGCTGGAGCAGATACGTCCTCCCGGTCCATCGATGGCGCCGACTCCAGACATTGTACTGCCTCCTACTGCCCCTACGGTGCAGCTCACCCGGAGCAGTATGACTACATTCTATTCCAGTTGCACGGCAAGGGTCCGCAGTGATTTTATTGAATTTTTTATGACTTGTATGTATTGGCCCTATGGGCAAATTGTTTATTGGTACACTTTTGTTTATACACTTGGTGGGAGACTTTTTATCATCTTCTATTTTATTTGACTCTATTGGACGTTTGTGAGGATGTGTGTCTGTGATATTTACTTTGCACTGCCTCCTATTTTTATTGTGATATTTACTTTGTGATATCTACGACGGGGATGACAAATATACCTACGTTGGGTTATAAGCGATGATCTGATATACAAAGGGTGCTGCCAAAATGTTAAAAAAATATAATGTGTATTTTTGTGATGATGTGTGTCTGTGTTTACAGTGAATGTGAAATGTAGTGTTCGAAACCATCGACAGTTTCGATTACTATTGTATGTTTTATCTTGGATAGAAAGAGCAATAGTTCAGGGTGTACTTTTGAGAGCTTCATTTTCACGTCCTTCACTTTCTCCGGACGTCGTAAAGGTTCCCGAGAAGGTGAAGGACGTGAAGAGAAAGCTCTGAAAAGTGCACCCTGAACTGTTGCTCTTTCTATCCAAGATAAAACATAGAACAGTAAGCAAAACTGTCGATGGTTCGAATACTGCACTTCACACACACTGTAAACACAGACACACAGCATAACAAAAATACCAATTATATTTTTTTAAATTTTGTTTTTAATATCTGCGACGTATAGCGACGTTCTGCGACGTACAACGATGAAACATACACGTTGCTATACGTCGCTAAATAGTGACGTAACGTCGCTAGAGGTCGCTAAACTGCTGACGTAGAATATGACAACCTGAGAGCGAACGTCGCTAAATTTGTCGCTAGGCCGCTAAAGTACCCACGTGGCTGCCATGCCATGTCATCATATATAAAGCTTACCGCGTCGCAAAGTGGTCGCTCTACGTCGCTATTTTGGCGACGTAACCTTACGTCGCTATCTGTCGTAAATTTTGCGATGTCTAGCGACACTAAACGTGACGTCACAAAAAGCGACGTTTTGCGACGAAATTGTCATCTGCGACATGCCTATATGCGACATCCAATTTTCGTCGCTAAATACGTCGCAAATAGCTTTTAGCGATGAATTTTCTTATTTAGCGACGTAAGGTGACGTCGCTAAAAGGGGTTATTTTAGTAGTGCATGGCCCTTTGAAGCTTAGGGCATGGATGTCATTGGTCCTATTAATTCGCCTTCATCTCGAGGACATCGATTTATCTTATCTATACTGATTACTTCTCAAAATAGGTTGAAGCTCTATTCTTAGCTGAAGTCAAGACAAGCAGTGTCATCAACTTCATCAATTATCATATGATCTACAGATTCAGCGTTCTTCGGCAAATTATCTACGACAACGGATCTCAATTCATCAGTCATAAGTTCACTCAGTTCTGTGATGACAATAGGATCAACAATGTTGCTTCTACAGCCTACAATCCCGCAGCTAACGGTTTGGCGGAAGCATTCAACAAAATGATCATCAAGCTTCTTAAGAAGTTCGTTTTCACCAATAAACGGAACTGGAACGAAAAGCTCAAGAATGTCTATGGGCCTACCGTACTACCGTACGCACTCCGACTGGCTGTACACCTTTTTCTTTGGTGTATGGATGCGAAGCTGTCTTACCGTTGGAGATTCAAATCCCTTCTTAAGGATTTCCATTGCCAATGAACTCACAACAAAAAATAATCGTATTCAACTTCAGGAGCTTGAAGCGCTTGACGAGAAGCGGCTACTAGCCCAATAACACATCGAGCTATATCAAGCCCGTATCTCAAAAGCCTTCAACCGTAAAGCCAAAGTACGAGCATTTCAAAAAGGTGAGCTAGTCCTTACCGTCAGACGTCCTATGACTATGCCACACATGAGTAAGGGTATGTTCGAGCCTAAGTGGGAAGGTCCCTATGTTATAAGCAAAGTTTTCTCTAATAGAGCTTATCAACTGTCTGGGATGGATGGCCGAATCGCTATGATACCTATCAACGTCAAATTCCTGAAGAAGTAACACGTTTGAAAGTATGTACTGTATTTTCTGACAAATATGGTACATACTTCAAATCTTTGAATCCCCAGCGGAGTCTATCCAGATCTTATGATACATCTTCATTGACCCACAACATCTACTACATAATGACAAACATCATCTTTTGAAACCCAGCTGTTTTAAAAAGATATCCTATCCTTGAGTCCCAGTTGACCCATGGATAAACAACAGATATACGAATTCACATTTACATTACCTCTAAATTATACTATTTATATCAATGACTTATTACAGAACTCAGATACACAAAAGATGGTAAATCTACAAAATCATAACAAATGAGCAAATAAAAATGTTCTTTATTTATTTCTCTATAGAAAGGAGAAAATGACAACATTGGAAGCAAACTGCACCTTGGAATATATGAAAGCTACATCAAAATAAGAAACATTGAAGATGATATGCTTTTATTCATTTGTTCGAGGATGAACATGATAAGAGAAGTGACATCCCCTCAACCATCGTACATATGAAGGGTCCGGTTGATCGAGGTCTTTAGGAGCTGGCTGACTAGAGCTTCCTATTACACTATCTTCTGGTGCTGGCTCTTCCTTAATAGCCACTTTGACTTTTGGAATTATCTCTTCCTTGACAGTGACTTCAATTTTAGGAGTTATTTCCTCCTTAATGGTTATCGGTTCCTTTTTGATAGAAGGAGACAATACTTTCTCTTTGACGACAATCTTAGCTTTTGGTGTCACTATAGATGTTAAAGAAAGGCAAAAAGAAACAAGAGGTAGAGTCATGAAAGATTGTAAGAAACAAGTGATTTTAACTCTACAAACAGATGGCGCATCAGTCAGTCAGCATATGAGTTACGCATAATAACGGATGACGCATCATGCTTAAGACATGACAAATGGCGCAGGGTATCATTTTTTATGATTGATTTCTAGCCAACACTCGAAAAGAGTGGCATGGGATGCAGATGGCGCAAAGCATCGACCAACACTCTGAAAGAGGCGGTCGATGTTGGCCTTAGTCGTGCCACACGTGAATGGTGCAAAGCATTCTATTCATCTTCTCTGATGAGTTTATCACCTTCCAGAGTGGGGTTCGCTTCCTCGGCTCTCGTCGACGGTGTGACATGCTGTAGCACCATCAGAGGGCATGTGCAACGTGGCTCCGACCACCTTCTTTCCCTCCTTAGCTGTGGTTATCTTTGGGGCCAGTTCGATTGATCGGAAGCTTCAAAAGTTGAAGAAAATGAAGAGCTCGAGAAGAAGACAAGAATTCGAGAGAGAAAGTTTTAAAAAAGTTCTTCCTCTCTCTTCAGTCAACTAATTATAGCCAAAAAGAGACGTAACAGTCGCACGATCTGGACCCAAAACTCGGGGACTGTTACGATTCTGCCATGCACCAATCACAAAGAAACGCTTCTTATTCAAAGTATTCTAAATTTTGAAGCTTTTCAAATTTGAAAAATTTGAAGGGGGTCTTGTAGAAGCCTAAAAAAGTATGAACATCATCATGCGCTACTCATGATTGGTGCCAGCAATCAAATAATCAAATGGCACCAGACAGCAGTGTCACGACCCGTACCCTAGAGTAATGGCACGAGACATGGTGTCACTACCATATTTCTAGTATGAGGGTATTTTGGTCATTTTTGAATTTTTGGGATTTATTTGGAATTATTGTGAATTATTGAGATTTATTAGAATTTATATGATTTTTGGTATAATTTAATTAGGGGTTATTCTAGATTTTGACTAGTGTTGACTTTGGAGCCTAACCTAGAAGCTAACCCTAGTTTTAGTGACTTGGTTAGATTATGAAACCTTAGTTTGATTAAGTTAACCATATCCTAGTCATTAAAATCAATTTGGGAATATGAATATTGAATAGAGAATGGATTAATGGCTTATGACTTTATAAGTCATGATTAATGACTTAAGCCCATAGAGGCCCAAGCCCAACACCATGTAAACCTAACCCTAACCCTAGAATGTCCGGCCAGCCCACCTAGGGATTCCCCCTATAAGTAATCTCTTCCATTAGGTTAGCCTCCTTTAGAAAGTTCACATTTGGAAAGAGAGGTATGCTCCATCTTTAGAAATTCATAGAAAATCCAATTTAATTCTTTTTTCCCCTCAAACTAATTGCAATAGGTTCTAATTTAGGTATTCTTGCTGTGTGTGTAATTTATTTTCAGTTTGTTAACAATTTGGTAAAGTTTGGCCGTCAAGAGGAACACCCCTCTTTGGAGCTTTTGAGAAGTTTTTGACACCTACAGGTAATTCCTTCAAAACTTATTAAAATTGCTGTTATTATTGCATATTAGCCTAGATCCAGGTGTCCCTTAGCTAAACCTAGATTCTGTAGGATTTTGGTCCAATTGTGTCCTATTTGGACACGTATCAGTCCCTAAACCTAGGTGTTCGAGGAATTGCCCCAAAGGGATTTCGATCTGATTTTAGGAAAACTTTGAATATGAATTTAGGTTTTGTGGTTGCTTATCAAAATCTGGTTGACTGAGCTTATTTTAGTGCCGTGTCGTGTCGGGATCTGGACACGACATGTTGTTTGACACCGCACGCACTGTCCTGCTACTCGGGGTAAATTTCTCTATGGACACGACGACTCGACACGAACCTTGACACGTGGGTGGGGCAGTATCTGACAAGGCCCACCCCAAGTCTCATATGTCCCCGTTCGTGTTGAGCGAGCACGAGCTCGTGCACTGGTTTTGTACTACACGTGTACAGTGGGTTTTTCGGCCACTGATACGGCTCTGTAGCTTCGGACACGACCCACCAGGACACGATACAGGATGTTGGACACGTAGCTGGGCCTAGACGAACCTAGGGTTGTGAACACGAGATCTGGTTTGGCCTGTGTCGGTGCACCACGCATGCACACACGCACGAGGCTGCACTGCTGTGCAGTGTCAGTTCGCCTGTTTTTGTTTCCTGTGATGTGGACACGTTGTATCCGGCTATGGTGGACACGAGGTGACTTCTATGACACGTGCACAGTGTATTAAGGTTTACCAACCAATGATTTGGCATGTTAACATGTTTTCGATTTATATTTGCATTTACCTATTTTCGAAAACTGTGTTCTTCACTAATTTCTAGTTTTTCCAAATTGATTTAGCAGTCTTTTTAACCCACTTAAATGCTGTTAATTATTGGTTTAATACCCTAATGTTGTTCACCTATATGTGTTCTACTTGTATGTCAATTTTGGGGTGATTTGGTTGAGTATTGATTTCGAAAATGGGATTTGAATAGGGTTGGACTGTTTTCAAAACCTGAGGATGATTTACTTCACTGATTTCTATTTCATTTACACACACATCTCATATGTCATTCCTGTAGCATTAGCATACATTAAACATCATGTATACACACAATCCCATGGATTACCTGCATATATTCCTATTGCCACACACATATGTAGCTACTAATTTTCCATTCATTATCCTATTTCCAGGTTACAATACTGAATTGTTGCACTGTGTAGAAGCTAGAAAATGTACTGAACACATTTGACACTTGGTACACAACACTTTCCGACACTGTCCTCATAACAGTTCACTCACATGCCTGTGTAGGCACTCGACACTCTATGTAACACATGTGACACTTGACACTCTTTTCACTCTCTTTTATCCTCTCTATATCTATATACCTATGTATATATAGCATGTATATATGTAATATACGTATATCTATATATGTAGTATATGTACGTATCTAGTATAGATACTTGTGAATAGTATGTAATATGCATCTATGTATTTATGTGTGTATATATAATATATATATATATATAATATATATATTATATAATATATATACATATTTTTTTTTTTTTTTAATATATATATATATACATATTATATATATATTATATAAATATATATATTATATATATAATATATATATATATATAATATATATATGTACCTATAATGTGATGTATAAGTATAGGTATATAGTATAATAAGGTTTCCTAATATTGTATTATAGCCTAGGACTATAGCCTATGGATGCAATGTGTGATGTTTGTATAGTCTAGTATAGTAGTGTATTGACCAATATAGACTTGTTACGACTTAGAATTTGTTAAACCTAGTTTAACATAATCGAGACTTGTTTAGACCTAGAATAACTTGTTTGACCTAATTCAGACTTGTTAGACCTAGTTTGACCATAGTAGACCTAGTTTGACCATAGTTGACCTAGTTTGGCTTTTAGAGTTGACCAGAGTTGACCAAGAGTTGACTTTGGCCTAAATTGACCTAGATTCATTTAGAATGCATTGAATTGCATCTTGTTATCATTTTAGACTTGTTGTGACTTGCTGTTCTGATTAGGAGCCAGATACCTCTCCTCGGACAGTACATTTCATCCGAACACTCAGATAGCACGAGTACATTCTCTGATCATTTTATATCATGTTTAGAATTATTCTCCTGCTTTAAATTACTTTACTTGATACTGTCACGTTGGTCACACGGATTAGTACTATATGGATCCCTTCTAGAGATGTTATCCCCTCAGGGAGCATCGGATACTACATGTTCTGTGCATTTCACTTACATGGTGTATCACTATGCTTCATGGTTCATTGATCACTTGTGACTGTACTCTCATGATCACAGAGTATTCCTTGAATCTCCCATTTATGGGCATTCCTAGAATCACCCATTTTTGGGCCTACCATGTATCACCCCTTGTGGGCCATTGCATGGATCATAACATAACCTGACTGGATCCTTGTGTATTGATTGGGGGTACGGAAGAGTAGAAGTAGACATGTGAATAATATCCAAGTAGTGTAGCATCAGAATCTTTTCCGTAGTGTAGTATCAGAATCTCCTATGCCATTTACATGTTTATATTGTACTCTGACTCACTAGCCACTGTTAGTTCTCTACTTATAGTAGATATTTCTATTACAGTTCTCTCTCTGTTTACATTCTGTACTTCTTCAGTTTCCTGTATCTTACTTTACTGCATGATTATAGTTTCTAACCTGCTATAAACTGTTGAGATGTATTGTGCTCGCTCCATCCTAATTGGGCACCGTTGAATGTTTACAGAGGACGAGGATGAGGCTGGTGTTGACACCTTCTATGGGATAGCCCTAGACGACACTTGTGAGCTGGACTCTCAGGAGGACCCAGCTCTAGCTGATGACATTACCCCTACTACCTAGACTAGTTTAGTTAGGCTTTATCTTACTTATGTTGTCTGGGACTAGTCTAGGTTTTACTATTCTGTCATTTGAGATATAGATTGTATATATTCTTTCATATTCAGCAGTTGAGACTTTGTATTTCTGGATGTTTGCTGAGATGTTATCTTAGACACTTAGACTCTTATGATCATCTGTATTTCTTTGAGTTCTATATCATATCGTGCTTCTTCTTCCTTAGTTGTGATTGAGTTTACATTCTGCTATGTCACCCCCATTCGGGAGTATAAACTGCTTAGTATTATATTGTTAGATGTTGTGACCTAGGACAACGTTCTACCGCCGACACTGCGACGTAGGCTGGACGTACCCACTTCTCGTGCCCTTACTCTAGGGTGTGGGTCGTGACACGTGGGTACGTCCAGCCTACACCGCAGTGTCGGCGGTAGAACGCTGTCCTAGGTCACATATATCTAACAGTTATAAGGTACCTGTACAGTTTATACACTCCGAATGAAGGTAACATAATAAAGTACAACTCAATCACAATTAAGAAAGAAAACACGATAAGATAGAATAGATGAAACACAGAATCCACAGATGACAAATACAAGAAAGAGAGATAGCTAATGTCTAAGATAAACAACTCCACAAATCTAGAATACAATCTCCAATAAATACAAGTGTATCCCAAGACAAAAAGATAATAGAACTAGTCTAGCTAACTAGCCTAGTCTACTGGGGTAGTGTCGTCTGCAAGTGCTGGGTCCTCCTGAGAGTCCAACTCACATGTTTCGTCTAGGCCTGCTCCATAATAAGTGGGACACAGCTCCTCAAAGTCATCTGTAATATTTCAACAGGTCCAGTCAGGACTGGAGGAGCACAGTATATCTCACGCAGTTCATATCATGACAGGAATATAATACAGGCAATAGAGTAAGATACATGAAATGCTGAAGAGTATACATGAGTAAAAGAGAACTGTAATGAAATATCTCCTATAAGTAAAGAACTACAGTGAACTAGTGATTTATAGTACAAGCTAAACATGTGAACGGCTTGACAATAAACATGAGAGGTTGTACATGGCTACACTACTTTGGAAATTGTCCACATGACTATTATACTTTCCCGTACCCCAATCAATACACAAGGATCTGTTCAAGTTATGTTATTGTACATGATTTCACATGAGGGCCCATAAATAGGTGCACATGAATATAAACATGGGGGCTCCATAAACATGGGAGTACAGGAATCACGAGAGTGCACATAAATGGTGAAAGCACAAGAATACATGATGAAAGTGAAATACATATGACATGATGTATCTGATGCTACCGAGGGGGATAACATCGTATGAAAAGATCCATATAGTACTAATCCATGTTTCCATCGTGTCAGCATCAAGTAAAATAATCTAGAGCAAAAAAATAGTCCTAGCAAGTATGAAACGGTCAGAGAATATACTCACCTGATATCCTGAGTGTCTGAATGAAATACTACCTGAGGAGTGGTTCTGTCTCCTAATCAGAACAGTACAAGTCACAACATATCCAAATTGGTAAAATGAGCTACTATGATGCATACATGATATTGGGTCATTTCTAGACTAAAGTCAACCCTGGTCAACTTTAGTCAACTAATTAGTCAATGCTAGGTCAACTAGGTCAAACTTAACCAGACAAGTCTTACTAGGCCTAACCAGTCTATCCTAACAAGTACACACCCATACAAGTCACACAAGTCTACATGACCCTACTCATGTGCATATTCCATATACACAAGACTACACAAAGGATACCATAGGCTACACTACCTAGACTATATGCCATATACCTATATAGGCAATACACATACAAATTTCCATATATTTATATACACACTATTAATATAGGTAATATGCAATATCTACATTACATTACATCATATCACACAAGTTTACATATATATATATATATGTATACATATACAAGTAGAAAGATAGGGAAAATCATGCATGTGTGTGTGTGCTAGTGTGTACCTATGTGTGTAAATGTGTGTGTGTGTCATTAGATAAGCATGTGGGCATCTACATTCTCAGATTTCAGTTTCCAATTTCAGAGTGTACAAGGTGTATAGTGGACAAGTTGTGCATATATATTGTACATGTGAAGGGTGTACATGTGTGTTCAGGTTTAGATTTTGTGTGTGTGTGTGTATAGGCTTACATAGTGTTAAGCATACGGGGTTTAGTTAGTTCCTGTGTGTGTATATGAACTCATTTATCAGATTCATCAACAGCTCAAAGGTGTGTGTCAGTGTATAATCTCAGCTTTAGATCATAGGTTCTAGGAAACAATACAATGTATAATGGGTGTTCAATCACAGGGTTTAGGAATTCAGAAAACATTGCCCATAACAGTGAATGTGTGAGTGTAGATGGTGGCTTAGGTTCTCAGTTTAGACAATATGTATCAGTGTACCTGTGTGCTAATAGTGTCTCAGTTGCCAATTTCAAAAGCGCATATTGCTTCTCGAATCTAACTTCCCATGCTAATCACAACCCTAACATGATAGGCTAAATCCCAGATATGTAAACAACCCAATTTAATCACACAACAGTTAACATAATCATAATTTCCAGAAATCGAAATGACAGGAATAGTAAACAGTGCATATATGTAATGTTCTATACATTACAGTTTACTGAAAAATGTGGATTCGAAAACAAAACTAAATCGAAACTCCTCATCAAGAACCCTATATATAGCTAACATGTACACAATCTTGACAAACTTGTTCTAATTTCACACATTTTAATCACAAACACAAGTTGAACATAATCGAATTCAGGAACCCCAAACTGACAGTTCTACATGTATCAGTGAAATAGGAGTTAACCCAAAATCAAATTGAAATCAACTAAATAGTTAATCTAATAGGTTGGTAATATAGTCACACATGTGTACGTGCCACAAGGAGTATTTGTGTCCAACCAAGTGGACACAAACGTGTCCAAACAACCACACAAACACAAACACAAAATTGTGTTCAGACAGTATCGTGCACGCGTGCACATCACTCGTGGATACAATACGACACGAATTAGGACACGTGCTCGTGCCTATGGGTTCGTCTAGGATAGGGCTAAGTGTCTAGGGCCCTAAAATGTATCTATATGTGTCTAGGTGGGACATGAACACAGTGTCAGAGGCACTTGGGGCCGACTGTGCAGTGTCTGTAAAATTCGTGCGGGCAAGATTTCTTTCTAACCATTCGATAAGATCCTATGAAACTTTTGGGGCTTGGTGTTAGTCACCTAGGGAAGGTTCACACCAATTTTGGTGTCCAGACGTGTCGTGTCCGTGGAGAACTAGGACACGGGTAGCAGGGCACTTAACCGAGCCCTGTGCATCGTATCCAACACCAAATTCGACACAAAAATGATACTAAAATAATTTTGGTCTTCACAAATATTAACATACATGTGAGCACCCTGAATTTTGGGTTGATTTTTTAATTTTATTTTATTTTCTGATTGATTGGTTTCGATAAATAATTTATTCTGTTATTTTTCCTAAGTGTACTTTTCCGTGCCTATGATATTTGGAGTGTCAGGGATGTTCAACTCTGGAAATCTTCTTTACGAGTTTTGTAGTGGACAGGATTACCTTCATGACGGTATATAGTGTCCCACTCAAACTTGTTCCCTTGTACCCTTTTTGCTTCGCAGAACTTTGGGTCGATTTAGACCATTTGATCATTAATTAATTTTCCCACTCTTTTCCTTGATCATTATTAGCACGTTACCGTGACTTTTAATTTGGGAGCGCAAGACCAGTCAGTTTCTTGAAACCAACTTCTCATGCATGATCTACTCGAGACGCTTGTCACCCATGACCTTCGTATCCCACTCAGACACGCCATTTTGTGCTCCATTTGCTTCACATAACTTTCCTGACACGTGACCCAATTTTATTTTATCCCACGGTGTCACATTCATTTTCCAACTTGATTTGTGGGTACCCTGTCGACCAAAACCTGTCAGCCCCAACTATGGACATGGCCCACATTGAGCCTACTATCCGCATGCCACTTGTGTCCTATTTATTGGAATCCCTATGTGCTACTTATTTATCCATGATCATCAACACCTAATTTTAATTCGATTTTTGAACAATGTCTGATTTTGACCCAATCCGGCTCCATCGAGTCCAGCCCAGCTCCATGTTACTCTCCATCATAACACCCTCATATTTTCTTGCCAAAAAATATCAATTACTCTTTCTACCTATTTTTATTTAATAGAAATTTCTATTGGTATTAAATCCCTTGGAATGACCCAATTTTTAGCTAATTAAATCCTAGCCATAGGATCCTCCCATTTAATCCCGTCCATTAATTCCTTCATGCAACTTTTCCCCAACCCCTTAGCAGCATTGGCCGGCCCAAAATTCGATGGGGTGAGAATATTTCTCTCTCTCTCATTAATATTTCTTACCTCATCTTCTCCCTCTCTCACTATTAAATTTTTCCTACACCCTTCAACAACAACACCAACAGCAACCCAACACCAACACACAACCCAAGCACCACCCTCATCTCTGAGCTCGGCCCCTGGCCGTGGCTCCGACCACACCTGGTCGAGCACGCGGCCGTGCCACCACCAACCATCTACTTCTTCATTCCTCCTCCTCCTTTCCATTGCACAACACTCCGACCAACACCATGGCCGCCACCACCATTCTACCTCCCCACCGTAGCAGAGCCGTGGTCGGCCCTCGTCGTGGCCACGCTGGCCGTCCCCGCCGTCGCCGCTGGCTAGGCTAGGCCGCGCGAGCCCCGGCAGCAGCAACAACTGTACTTGCATGGCGTGCACGTGCGCGCACGCACGGGCCACCGTCGTGCGCCGCCGCACGGCCGCCGTGGCCCCCCTGGACATGCGCCCCACTCCGGCGAGCAGCACCCTGATGGCCACCGTCCTCCGGGACGCGCCGTCGAGACGATTCGTGCGTTTCGCACGAAGTTCCGTCGTGACGCGCGCGGGATTGATTCAGAATTTGTGTTCCATCGCAGCAACTTCGCACACGTTTTCCCAGAAATTTGACCGTTGGATCGGCAATTTCTTCGCTCCATCACGATCTCGGTTATCCACCTTCACTTCTGTCAATTTTCATCCATTGATTTTATCGTTTGATACATCAAAATCGGCCACCAAGTTGACCGTTTAAATTGTATTAAATTTGGATAGTTTTGCAGGGCCAACTTCGTCAGCTTGTATCTCCTCCACCGCAGCTCTATTTGACTTGCTACCAGTTCCTGTGCGAAGCTGGTATAACCCTCTTACTACCCCTCTAGTTTCGTTTCATTGTGAGCTTGTTTGATTGGTTGAATTCGACGCCAAAGTTGGCCGTCCGAATTCGTAATTTCTAACTTATAAAATTCCATTTTTGAACACGGGACTCCAGATTTCATTTCTGACACCACCATTAGACTCGTGGCGTTGTTCTGGCATGTTTTCATATAAAACTTGTTAGATTTGGAGAACATGGTCCCTGACACGCATTTCGGTGTAAAGTGGGTCCCATATTCTAGGTCAACGGGACTTTTTGACGCCGGCTCATCGGAATCCAATTCCGGATATACCGTTGAGTTCGTATCGTCATTCTGCACTCGTTGACATATAATTTGCGAGGTTTTGGTGGACATTGGATCCGGCACGTATTTCGGTGCAAGTCGGATACCGATATCCGGGTCAACGGGTCATTTTGAGATCGGCTCATCGGAATCCAATTCCGGATATACCGTTGAGTTCGTATCGTCATTCTGGACTCGTTGACATGTAGTTT
Source organism: Iris pallida (assembly GCA_029216955.1). Taxonomy (NCBI): domain Eukaryota; kingdom Viridiplantae; phylum Streptophyta; class Magnoliopsida; order Asparagales; family Iridaceae; genus Iris; species Iris pallida. The sequence goes on from JANAVB010042220.1 coordinate 15,475,164, forward strand.
GCTGAGTTTTACGAACTTTGGCTTCGTCACGCATTTCCGTGCAAACCGAAATTCCAAGTTCTGGTCAACGGACCAAATTGAGATCGGGTCAACGGAATCCAATTCTGGAGATACCGTTGGGTTCGTATCGTCATTCTGGTTTCGTGGACATATAATTTGTTATATTTTATAGACTTGTTTTCTTGCATGTTTTTCGGTGCAAAATGGCTCCGACACAGACACCATTTTGACCTAAAATTACCTTTTTGCCCTTGTGTCCAAATTAGACCGATGGGTAGGCTATCCTAGCTAATTTGACCATTCTGGACACGTTGGCGATGTTTATTTCATCGTCCGACAATGTTTGTTGATAGTTTCTCTGAGTTTATCTTTTTATAATTTATTAATAATTAATTTTTATAATCGTATTTCGGGATTAGTACAACGAAACTGAGCTCAGTCAATTCCAGTGATCTCACATCGCTGAAATTGACAAGATGGACACGTGGATCACTATAATACGATTTTCAACTTTACCGTTGATCTTCTTATCTCGATTTGCGTGTCGTAAGTTTCGACGTACAAATAACGAAGTACACTTTATATCTTTAATAATTAGACTAGAATTGACCCTGTTTGACCAGAGTTGATCAGTTGACCCAAAGTCAACTGTAAGTCAACACTTGACCTAGTTTGACTAGATTATTGGCCGGAGTTGACCTAGAGTTGTTTTGACTTAGAAGAACCTAGGATAAAATAGATTGCTTGTAGAGATTTATTTATTACAACTTGAACACCTTGTAACCTGTGTTGCTTTAAATAGAACTCTATGGCTTCAGTTGGACCCCCCTATACTTATCAGCTGTTCAGGTTATCAGGTGAGTACATTCTCTGATCATTTCATATCCTGTTAGAATTATTTTCCTGTTTTAGATTACTTTACTTGATGCTGTCACGATGGTAACATGGATTAGTACTATATGGATCCATTCTTTAGATGTTATCCCCTCATGGAGCATCGTATACTACATGTTCTGTGCGTTTCACTTACATGGTGTATCACTATGCTTCACGATTCTTCGATCACTTGTGACATGTACTCTCATGATCACAGAGTCTTTTCCGAATCACCCCATTTATGGGCATTTCCAGAATCACCCCATTGTGGGCATTTCCAGAATTACCCATTTATGGGCTATCCACGTATCACCCCTTGCGGGCCTTTGCATGGAATCATAACATAACCTGGTTGGATCCTTGTGTATTGATTGGGGGTACGGGGGAAGTAGAAGTAGACATGTGAATAATATCCAAGTAGTACAGTTCCCAGAATCACTCCATAGTATAGTTGCCAGAATCTCCTATGCCATTCACATGTTTATATTGTACTCCGACTCACTAGCCACTGTTAGTTCTCTACTTATAGTAGATATTTCTATTACAGTTCTCTCTCTGTTTACATACTGTATTTTCTTCAGATCCTGTATCTTACTTTACTGTATGATTATATTTTCTAGCCTGCTATGATTTGTTGAGATGTACTGTGCTTGCTCCTGTCCTGACTGGACCTGTTGATAAATTTTACAGATAGCTTTGAGGTTGCCTGCTAGCCTAGAGGAGACACATTAGAGGTTGTTTAGTTAGCTATTTTCAGTTGTTTGGAGTTGTATTTACTTTATGGATTACTGTATTTGAGCTTTGAGACGTATTTCTGGGTTTGTGTATCTTAGACACTTAGACTTCTATCTGCTGTATCTCTTTTGGATTTTATGTTTTATCTATCTTCCTTTATGCTCTACCTTAGATGTGATTGAGTTTACATTCTGCTATGTCACTCCCATTCGGAGAGTATAAACTGCTTAGCCTTATACTGTTAGATGCATGAGACCTAGGACAGCGTTCTACCGCCGACACTGCGGCGTAGGCTGGGCGTTGTTACGTTCTCATACCCTTACTCTAGGGTGCGGGTCGTGACACGTTTTTAGTGGTGGCCCATGCAGGTCGAGTTTGTGTAGTGGTATTCGAACTAGAGTACCACTACAGCCTGCAGTAGGATTAGGATATATTTTTGAAGATACTCAATCACAGTTAGGATCCCTTAAGAGATTCCTGGGACGACCCTTGAGAATCTTATTTAACTTCGATTTGAAAACTCTCTTTTTTTTGATTTGATTTATCTTTATTTTCTGTTGTTGAATTTGATTTTTGATGGATTATTGTTGAATTTGAGTTTGTATTCATTGATTTTGATGGAAGATTGTTGAATTTTGAATCTTGATGTTAGCTGTAGCATCCGAGTTTGTATTTATATGATTTGAAGGATTTTTGCTTATTTTTGAATCTTGATGTTCGTTGATAAATTTTATTTGATTTTGGGTATTCATTGTTGATTTAATTTAATTTTTTGTCAAGATGAAATTATATGGGCTAGGTCATCTAAGTTTTGGAATCTAATCTTCTATAGTCACATTAGCCAGCATGGTGAGAACATATAGTCTGATTTTGGATATATTTCTCGGGTGTGAGAATTTAAGGTTTTCGCAGCCAAGCTAGCGGCACCGCGAAAATGTTAAATACCATGATTCTAGAGGTTTGTGCCTAAGTCGAGGACTCTGTGATTATCGTAGCCTTGCTTACTAGTATGACGAGAATTTAGAGTACCATAATTTTGGATAGACGCATACGATTATCAGATTGTACCTTAAATGCTTTTGAACATATTTTGCTACTTTTGTTTCAGTCATTAAAAAAAAGAGGAAGAGAATTATTGTTGTTTTGTTTTGTTTTGCTTCTCATTGTTTACTTAGGAGTAGCTTGTGTAACTTCTTGCTATGAGATTCTACATAATACAATAAATTGATGACTTTGCTAGACCTTATCTTGGATTTGATAATTTAGCTCTGGATTTCAAAATGGTTCTTCTTTAAACAGATAAGCAAAACAGATTTTATCGTTATTTCTTTCTTGCTATTATTCTTGTATTAGATATAATAAATTGTCTTGATTACACCAATCACCTACTTTGTAATCTTGGTAGGAATCTAAATGTTGGTCTTAACGTAGAATTAATTTTTTTTATATTGGGACATGGGATATATATGAATATATATAGCAGACACTTTGCCTGACATATATGCATGCTACGCTTGATTTCCAACCTATCTAAATACATATTAATATGTTGTTGATGTTAAATTGTCAAAACCCCAATATTCTGATACAGTACATTATCAGAGACTGGTTCTCTGCTTTTCCATGTTTAAATTCATAATTTAAATATAAATTTCATGTTATTAGTTATGTTTACATCACTGCACATGTATGTTATACATAGAGTTTCAATTCAAAAATTTTGGTTGAGTTTTTTGTTTAAATTTGTCAAATCTAAGACTGTGTACATATTAACCCTTAATACTGGATTTTTAAATGTTAGTTTAAATTGATTGTTTTAAATGTAATATTTAGAGCTGTGTACATTGTTGTATGTAGGGATATAATGTTAGGTTTCATATTCTTACAAGTTAGTTTGTGATAAACATTGAGTTGGTTTTGATGTTCAAATTTTTTCTTTTAAAATCCTGAAAACTGAATACATGTTAACATTTTTACATTGATTTCAAATGTTTAGTTCAATTTCAGATTTAACATGTAATATTGAACTGTATGCGTATATAAATGTATGGATAGTATGTTAGGGTTTCATTTCTATCATGTTAGGATGTATTGGGACCATTGAGATTGGTTGCGATGTTCAAAATCCTAAAATCTGAAACTGCGTTATGTTCATATTACACTGCTTTAAATGTTAGCTCATTTCAGATTTTGTATGAAAATGCTGAACTAAAACTGGGTTTAACCTTTCAATACTAAACTGTAACCTGTACAAGGACACACACACCCTAACTTAGTATCACTGTCATGTATCCTAACCCTTCCTCTATAAGTTATGTTCATATATCTTTATAGATATATATAGAGTTTATACGTACATGTTATAATGTATATAGATACATAACTAAGTCCCTACCTTTTTATATATATATATAGTTAGCCATGCATGTTATGATTAAATAGGTTGTGTGTTGTAGGTTGTTAACCCATATGCCATGAGTAGTGTAACAGGATAGCTATTGTTTTAAAATCCAAATCCTCATATACACTTTCATGTATATTCACGTACACACACGCCTACTATCTAACCATATGAACATGTCCCCATACACATAATGCTAGCTTTTTCCTTTCTAACGCTCTCTATATTATATATTGTGATTGGATTTCAATGTAATCGACTTTTGTTAATTAAACTTGTGATTTTGATTTTCTTGGGATAGTAACCCTTTTAGATGATTGGTAGTTACCTTTTTTCTATTTTTTTTAATGAGTACCAGCTTTCGCATAGGATGGTAGACTGTCTTACAGTTTTGATGATTTGTTATTTCTGTATCTTTTCCAGTTTAGCACTCTAGATTTCTTGTGTGTTTTGATACCCTATGACCGTTTCGGTTAGCATGACTAGTATACCTAGATGAGACTTTCACCACCACCGTATGCCATGACCCTGTATGTCGTCCTTTTGATCACATGATTTGTTTAAATTTGGGACTTGATTGTGGGGGTTTGACCTAGAGGGAGTATGAACATTTTAATTTCGAGGAAGAAATTTTTATAAGGTGGGTAGGATGTGAGCACCCTGAATTTTGGGTTGATTTTTTTAATTTTATTTTATTTTCTGATTGATTGGTTTCGATAAATAATTTATTCTGTTATTTTTCCTAAGTGCACTTTTCCGTGCCTCTGATATTTGGAGTGTCAGGGATGTTCAACTCTGGAAATCTTCTTCATGAGTTTTGTAGTAGATAGGATTACCTTTATGACGGTATATAGTGTCCCACTCAAACTTATTCCCTTGTACTCTTTTTGCTTCGCAGAACTTTGGGTCGATTTAGACCATTTGATCATTAATTAATTTTTCTCACTCTTTTCCTTGATCATTATTAGCACGTTACCGTGACTTTTAATTTGGGAGCGCAAGACCAGTCAGTTTCTTGAAACCAACTTCTCATGCATGATCTACTCGAGACGCTCGTTACCCATGACCTTCGTGTCCCACTCAGACACGCCATTTGTGCTCCATTTGCTTCACACAACTTTCCTGACACGTGACCCGATTTTATTTCACCCCATGGTGTCACATTCATTTTCCAACTTGATTTGTGGGTACCCTGTCGACCAAAACCTGTCAGCCCCAACTATGTACATGGGCCACATTGAGCCTACTATCCACATGCCACTTGTGTCCCATTTATTGGAATCCCCATGTGCTACTTATTTACCCATGATCATTAACACCTAATTTTAATTCGATTTTTGCACAATGTCTGATTTTGACCCAATCCGGCTCCATCGAGTCCAGTCCAGCTCCATGTTACTCTCCATCATAACACCCTCATATTTTCTTGCCAAAAAATATTAATTACTTTTTCTACCTATTTTTATTTAATAGAAATTTCTATTGGTATTAAATCCCTTGGAATGACCCAATTTTTAGCTAATTAAATCCTAGCCATAGGATCCTCCCATTTAATCCCATCCATTAATTCCTTTATACAACTTTTCCCCAACCCCTTAGCAGCATTGGCTGGCCCTAAATTCGATGGGGTGAGAATATTTCTCTCTCTCTCATTAATATTTTTCACCTCATCTTCTCTCTCTCTCACTATTAAATTTTTCCAACACCCTTCAACAACAACACCAACAGCAACCCAACACCAACACACAACCCGAGCACCACTGTCATCCCTGAGCTCGGCCCCCTGGCCGTGGCTCCGACCACACCTGGCCGAGCACGCCGGCCATGCCACCACCAACCATCGACTCCTTCATTCCTCCCCCTCCTTTCTATTGCACAACCGCCACTCCGACCAACACCATGGCCGCCACCACCATTCCATCTCCCCACCGTAGCAGCCCAGCCATGGTCGGCCCTCGCCGTGGCCACGCTGGCCTCCCCCTCCGTTACCGCCGGCTAGGCTAGGCCGCAAGAGCCCCGGCAGCAGCAGCAGCTGCACTTGCATGGCGTGCACGTGCGCGCGCACGGGCTGCCGTTGTGCGTCGCCGCGCTGCCGTACGGCCGCTGTGGCCCCCCTGGACGTGCACCCCACTCCGACGAGCAGCCCCCTGACGGCCACCGTCCTCCCGGACGCGCCGTCGAGACGATTCGTGCGTTTCGCACGAAATTTTGTCGTGACGCACGCGAGATTGATTCAGAATTTACGTTCCGTCGCAGCAACTTCGTGCGCATTTTCCTGGAAATCCGACCGTTGGATCGGCAATTTCTTCGCTCTGTCATGATCTCGTTATATCCACCTTCACTCCTGTCAATTTTCATCCGTTGATTTTATCGTTTGATACATCAAAACCGACCACCAAGTTGACCGTTTAAATTGTATTAAATTTAGACAATTTTGCGGGGCCAACTTCGTCAGCTTGTATCTCCTCCACCGCAGCTCTATTTGGTGTGCTACCAGTTCCTGTGCGAAGCTGATATAACCCTCTTACTACCCCTCCAGTTTCGTTTTATTGTGAGCTTGTTTGATTGGTTGAATTCGACGCCAAAGTTGGCCGTCCGAATTCGTAATTTCCAACTTGTAAAATTCAATTTTTGAACACGGGACTCCAGATTTCATTTCTGACACCAACATTAGACTCGTGGCTTCGTTCTGGCATGTTTTCATATAAAATTTATTAGATTTGGAGAACGTGGGCCCTGACACGTATTTCGGTGCAAAGTGGGTCCCACATTCTGGGTCAACGGGACTTTTTGACGCCGGCTCATCGGAATCCAATTCCGGATATACCGTTGAGTTTGTATCATCATTCTGGACTCGTTGACATATAATTTGCTAGGTTTTGGTGGACATTGGATCCGGCACGCATTTCGGTGCAAGTCGGATACCGATATCCGGGTCAACGGGTCATTTTGAGATCGGCTCATCGAAATCCAATTTCGGATATACCATTGAGTTTGTATCATCATTCTGGACTTGTTGACATGTAATTTGCTGAGTTTTGAGAACTTTGGCTCCGGCACGCATTTCTGTGCAAACCGGAATTCCAAGTTCTGGTCAACGGACCAAATTGAGATTGGGTCAACGGAATCCAATTCTAGAGATACCGTTGGGTTCGTATCGTCATTCTGGTTTCGTGGACATATAATTTGTTATATTTTATAGGCTTATTTTCTTGCACATTTTTTGGTGCAAAACGGCTCCGACACGGACACCGTTTTGACCCGAAATTACCTTTTTGCCCTTGTGTCCAAATTGGACCGATGGGTAGGCTATCCTAGCTAATTTGACCATTCTGGACACGTTGGCGATGTTTATTTCATCGTCCGACAATGTTTGTTGATAGTTTCTCTGAGTTTATCTTTGTATAATTTATTAATAATTAATTCTTATAATCGTATTTCGGGATTAGTACAACGAAACCGAGCTCAGTCAATTCCAGTGATCTCAAATCGCTGAAATTGACAAGATGGACACGTGGATCACTATAATAAGATTTTTAACTTTACCGTTGATCTTCTTATCTCGATTTGCGTGTCGTAAGTTTTGACGTACAAATAACGAAGTACACTTTATGATAGATACAATATTTGGGGTTGTCAGTCAGATTCGCCTCATTAGGCCTTTTTGGCTCTGGAATCTGAAGTTTACCACTTTTTACCAGACACTGAAATATCCCTGGGATATCACTTTCGTCAAAAGAGTATTCTTCCTTTGTCCTGGAAGATTCCTGATTATTTGGCGTCGTTTTGTTCTTGGAGAGATTGACCATAAGAGTATCTTTTCCTTTCACATTACGATTGCCGGGGTTATTACCAGGATTACTTTTCTTTCCTCTATCATCTGAGGCAAAAATCATCCTATGTTCACGAGCCAACCTACCATTGGTCTCGGCAGAAACTGCTGCTATGATAAACGAAGCCCAATCTGAGAACTGGGAACCCGTGAAAACAGCGATGGATGGTCGTAGATTCATCTTGCATGTATCAATCAACGCTGAATCTAGCATACCAGGAGGCATCTTTAGAGTAGCCTGTCGAAAACGTTCAATGAATGTCCGAGTATCTTCTTTCTCCTTTTGTTTGATTTCTATCAAGGAGGACATGTTCATGTCCATACCTCCTTCATAGAAGCGGGAGAGAAACATTGCATTGAATTCGTCAAAAGACGAAATAGAGTTATCGGGTAAGCTACGATACCAGTCGTAAGCTGAACCCATCAGGCACCCGATGAATACTCGAGTGAGAAGAGCATCATTTTTCTGTAAGTGTACAGTCATAATATCAAAGTAATTGATATATTGACTGGGAGATGCTTTTCCATCGAATAAAACCATGGATTGTGGCTTGAACTTCGGTGGAAAGGGTACATTATTCCAATGAGGAGGATAAGGTTGCTTAATCCCTAACCTCTGGAGCTGATCTTTGTGCCTAAAAACTTTAAATTGTGCTTTGAGTTCACGCACTGCTTGAATGGCTTCACTGGTTTGAGGAAGCACATTTGATTGAATAGTCGTTGGATGTACCGTAACCCCCATTGGAGGTGGTACATCTTCTGGAATGATGGGATCTAGAGATGCAGAATTTTGATTAACAGCAGGCTCTTGAATATTCAAATGTATATCAGCCCCTTGACTATCTTGAGTTTGTGCTGCTACCGGTACCGGAGTTATTACTGTAGGTTGAGCAGTTTGCTGATTCAAAATTATCTGATGCATGCTTTGCACCATATTGAGCATGTATTTCAATGATTGCTCCACGGCAGTGAGACGTTGTTCCGTATTAGCAGATGACGTCTCTGGTTCATCTCCAACAGCGTAGGATTCAACCTCTCTTGAAGATATAGAGGGAATAGTATAGAAGTATGAATCCACACTATCGGTATCAGACTCAAAAGATTGAGTACCCCCAGCTTCTGAATCAGAAGTCTGCAATTTTCTTTGTCTTCTTGATCGAGTATTCTGATATACTCCTTCAAAGGAATCAAGAAGCCTGTTGAACTGTTGTTGACCTGGGGTTTGGGACATATTCCGTCTTGGATGTCGTCCTCTGTTAGTATGAGATGCCATGTTGACTGACACATATGACAGCTCATGTTCTTGATCTTCAGCTTGATGTTGAGGCGAGTTAAAACTCAAACGATCAAAAACTGACCGTTTTGAAGCCGAACAACGACAATTGATCACAACCTGGTGATATTCACAATGATGTTTTTCTTGGGGGAATATTACCGGAGATTGTCTGTTCTTACGTTTTTGTATTAGCAATTCACGTAAATCAGAAGGAACAGATGGAGTATTCTTCTTTATTACATTTGGGGCAGAAAAACGTTTAGTCCCTTGTGTTTAAAGAAGATTACTGGCTGCATTCGCAGAACCAAACTGTACATTTTTACGCGTTTGGAGTTATGTGCGTAAATTTTGAGATTTAGCACGAAGGACTCCATTTTCATGGCGTGTAATTTATAAGTTTGGTACTTTGTGTAAAGCAGTATAAGAAGGTTGTTGGTTTAGGACAGAAGCTTTACCAACGACATTTTTACGCTGCACACGTTTAGGTACATTCACATTAGATGTGCAAACATGTTATGAATTTTATCTACACTGTCACAGACATGAGACTTACCTTTACGCATAAAACGTAAAAATTGATTATCTACCACGTCACAAACGAAAGATTTTGCTTTACGCGAGGAGCGTAATTTATTTGGGCCTACCACGTCACCGACGGGAGACTGATTCTTACACTCAGAAGCATAAACTTTAGAGTCTACCCCATTACGAATGGGAGATTCATTGTTATGTACTGAGCGTAAAATTTGGTTCTTACCCATTGAGCGTAAAACTTGATTCTTACGAAGTGGGTGTGAAACCTGATTATCTTCACCGTTACAAACGGAAGATAAATCGTCACACTTTGAGTGCAACTCTGAAGTAAGGACTGACTCGTTACAAACGGGAGCCCCTACGACAGGAGTGGGAAGAATTCCCTTGTCATCAGAAGTAACAGAGAGATCAGAAACCACTTTGGATTTGGGAATCCAAACTTTTCATGCTTTGTGAGACTTTTGAGCATTGGAGGGGCGAGAACCACCCCCAGTTCGGAGCATTTCTTCATAGGCAGTCTGGTCGAAGTGCACAACCAGAGTCTTCTTGGTCGAACCGACCGAAACATCATCATATTGAGCAATCGCCTCCTCGTTAGAGGAGAAGGTCGTCCCCAGCAGAGTCGCCATTTTGTTTCACTTAACAAAATTGCCAAACAAAAGTTGGATTTTGAAAATAAAACGAGAAAAAGTACAAGGAGTACAAATTTGATTCTAGGAAAGTATTGCTATGGAAGTCTGATCTGTAAATTATCACTTTGTTCCTTGGATCATATGATGATGATGAAGATCACTGCTTGAAGTAGAACAACTTGGAAGAACTAAGTCACCAGAAAGGTATCGACGCACTTGGGCACTGATGGCGAGGCCGAATGCTTTTTTGCTTTGCTTCACTCTGTTCTGAAAGAAAAGTTGAAGAAGAATGCTCCGGAGAATCAAAATCTCGAAGTTCTGATCTCTCTATTCTCTCATTCTCTCTGTCTCTGTCCTTGTGTTATGAGAAAAATGAGTCTATTTATAGACTGGGGCTTCTGTGCATAAAAAAGCATCAAAATATGTCTTTACGCTAATAACTGCCACCCATGATCAGAGTCATCCTTTGCATACGTTGACACGCGTCCCATCATTTCAGTGAGAATATGATACATGTACACACGTCCTTCAAAATATGTGGCATGAAGGCCATGTAGGCAAACCACGTTCCAAACTGGCCAGAAAGAATAGGGCGAAAAAATGGCCCCAACATCCTCTGGGCGTAAAGCAGTAAGATGAGCATAAAATAGCTCTATCATAGGTTTCCCGCGTAAAGTGGTTATTGAATAACCTTGAGCGTAAAAATGGCTCAAATAGACTTTACGCACATATTGTTTTATGAGCGTAAGAACTCGTGTAAAACTCCGTGCGTAAAAGGAACCATATAGTGAGCGTAAAGTAGCTCGATCCATATAAACAACAACAATGGTCTTTGTATAAGACAAATTTCGTTGGATTCTGTGGTAAATGCCATCATTAATATCTTCATGTCAGAGTTTGCATTAAATACGAGATTTGACATCTTTGTCCAGCGTAAAAGAGGCTGCTCTGTCCTTGGCGTAAAATCATAGATGTAGACCCAAGCGTAAAATGATCAGTCTGCTTAGGCATAAATTGATTAGCCTAGTCTTGGGCGTAAAGAGATTACCCGCTCTGCTAGGCGTAAAAACCAATCATTTATGAACGAGATGACTCTTTCTTTGAAGCACTTTTTACGCTCCTACATCCTTGTGTATTGATTGGGGGTACGGGGGAGTAGAAGTAGACATGTGAATAATATCCAAGTAGTGCAGTTCCCAGAATCACTCCATAGTATAGTTCCCAGAATCTCCTATGCCATTCACATGTTTATATTGTACTCTGACTCACTAGCCACTGTTAGTTCTCTACTTATAGTAGATATTTCTATTACAGTTCTCTCTCTCTGTTTACATACTGTATTTCCTTCAGATCCTGTATCTTACTTTACTGCATGATTATATTTTCTAGCCTGCTATGATTTGTTGAGATATACTGTGCTCGCTCCTGTCCTGACTGGACCTGTTGATAAATTTTACAGATAACTTGGAGGTTGCCTGCTATCCTAGAGGAGACACATTAGAGGTTGTTTAGTTAGCTATTTTCAGTTGTCTGGAGTTGTATTTACTTTATGGATTACTGTATTTGAGCTTTGAGACGTATTTCTGGGTTTGTGTATCTTAGACACTTAGACTTCTATCTGCTGTATCTCTTTTGGATTTCATGTTTTATCTATTTTCCTTTATGCTCTACCTTAGATGTGGTTGAGTTTACATTCTGCTATGTCACCCCCATTCGGGGAGTATAAACTGCTTAGCCTTATACTGTTAGATGCATGAGACCTAGGACAGCGTTCTACCGCCGACACTGCGGCGTAGGCTGGGCGTTGTTACGTTCTCGTACCCTTACTCTAGGGTGCGGGTCGTGACAATACACATATATATCTAGGGATCCATGTAATTAGTTTTACAAAACACGAAAATAAATTCCTAAGAGGCATTTTAACAAACACCTATCTATACATAATGACACGTGTCCGATACGGACACCAAATGGACACGAAATTAACCCAAACTTCAGGGATAGCTAGGGGACACCTAGATCTAGCCCTAAATGCAAGAAAAACCGAATATTAAAACAATTAGAGGTGTTTTACCTATAGATGCAAATAGCAAGAAAAAGCTCCAAATGGAAGGAATCCAAATAGCAACTCCCAAGCTCCAAATTACACAAAAACTGAGATAAATCTCCACAAATAGTAAATAAACAGTAATTAGATCCTAATGCAAAAGACTAGAGTCAAAAAGGAATTGAAATGGATTTATTAGGAATTTAGGAAAGTGAGGATTTACCTTTCTGTCTAAAAACTAGGTTAAGCACAAAAGAGGCAAGAACAAGTGGAAGTAAATACTTATAGGGAAGGGGGAGCCCTAAGTGGCCGGCCATGGGGTCTTAGCTAGGGTTTGGGCTTAAGTCATTGGCCTATGGCTTAATTATATAAGTCATGAAATTAATTCTAAGTCATAAGTCATGCACCAAATCACTAGTCCTCCTATTCAAACCTTGATTTCTAAATGACTAACCTAGATTGACTTAAGTTAGACTAGGGTCTCACCATGCTAACCTAGTCATCACCATAGTTAGGGTCAATACCTAGGTTAGTCTACAAAGTCTCAACTAGTCAAAGTCAAAATCACAATCACCAATTAAATAAATTAAATAAATTTCAAAAATTCACAAATGACCAAAATACTCTCAATCTAAAATATGGTAGTGACAAGCAGATGGCACGTGACATCAATTGGCATTGACATTAGATGGTGCTGGCTAACACGTGGCAAGCTTCCTCGAGAAGCTGAAACCGTTTTCATTATGACTGACAGCACGTCACTCGAGAAAAATTCATTCGAATCCCAAGCACGCGACGCTCAAGGAGATATGTCAGATTTGTCATAATGATTAATAGCTGTCTCGCACCATTTGTAGTTAGCGCTAGATAATCATTCAAAAAGGTACTAAATCAGCAATTAGTACCTGGCACCACCGAACAGTTGGTGTTATTCGATCAAATCATCCAGAAGCAGTTAGATGATGTGGTGCGCATGCCACTAATCTCAAAGAACGCGTACGTGATGCTGCCCATGACCAAGTGCATATCCATCACAGAATGCCATGTATCCAAGCAGCTAAACCAACCGTTCATGCGACTCGGTGAATGGCACGCCAATTGCAGTGTGCGTCAATCAGGATAACTACTTAACAGTTATCTTTAAACTCTATAAATAGAGTTTTAAATCACTTCACAAGCATCACTAATGATCATAATCTCCTGAGCACTTGCTGCAGCAGTCTCCAACGACTTTCTTCTTCGATATCGCATCGTCCAAGGGATAAAGTGATCGTCTTCGATCAGATGTCTACAATTGTACTTCTCCAAAAATCGTTGTACTTTTGTACACACTCTTCTCAGTTTATAATAAACACTTTTTATTTTTACAAACAGCTACGTCCCATAATCAGAATACTGGGAGCACCGTATGGGCCATATAAGTTATACAGGTAAGGACACAAAAACTAAGATGCAGGCAAATTGAGGCATGTATGAGAATCGAGATATACGAACTTCAAAATATGCACGAACTTCAAAATGACACAAATATCAAGACGACATAAAAATCATGATGTGCATACGAATTGAGACGTGCATTGAATTCAAGGAGATACAGATTTTGAGGCGTCACACAAATTAAGAAAATTGTATCCTAAGGCAACACAGGGCTCGAGGTGTCCCGCTGCCCTAGACGACACAGTTCTCTAGGACGTATGGCTCGAGAAGGTCATCGACTAGAAGAGCTATAGTATCCGAGATTGTACTCTGCTTGATGTGGCATGCTACTCAAGGTTGACATGTCGTCCAAGGCGTACTCGCTGCTCAAGGCACACTCGTCCTAAGGCACATCGTTCAGAGGAAAAGGAGCAGCTAGTCGTCTCGGCCGGCGGTACTCATGCCAAGTCAGTTAGATCGATGCCAGCGAGGCCAAAACAGAGATAAAGAAAAAAGTAAGGGGGAGCTGATATTCCCAAATTACTTGAAAAAAGAAACAAATTAGAGAGAGAAGATAATTAAATAATAATAATACTAATAAGAATTAGGGATTAGAAGATTCAATAACAGGGTTAAAGGATAACCATAGTCAGGATATATCAAGTCTTACCAAGCTGCAAGAATTTTGCAAAACTCATAAAGCACGAAATTCATCTCGAAGACAAAAATAAAAAATCATAATTTAATAATAAAATAATATCATCATAAAAATACAAAATTTTAATTTCCCCAAAATATGAAAATACCAAGCATGAATACGTAATATCCTATCCAAGGGATATTACACAACCAATACAACATGATTAGAAGGGAGCTAACACTCAAACATTTTCCTCTATATTATTAAGTATCTGAATCCAAATGGTAGCCAATCCCTGGACGATTCGTATATTATGCTCTCAGCATACATGCCAAACTAAGGAGAGAAGCCTTAAGCGAGCAGTTCTAAACTAAATCGGTCTCCGAGATTGCAACTTGCATAACTCCTCTAATATGCACAAAAGCTATTGATTGTGTCTGCAAGCAAGTCATAAACGTTTTCTTTGAGTCTACCATGCACACAAAGTTGCTCGATATTGGAAGAATAAATAGTCCCTAGTCTTACTATCTTGCTAGCACAACACATAGTAAGTCATTTGAACAACCACACCAAAATGAAGAAGTCTATCAAAAGCAAGAAGGCATCTATGAATAACTTTATAAAGACCTAGTTTGGTCTTAATATATGCCTTTTTATCCAAACAAACTCAAACTATCCCACTTTATCAAACCTTAGTCGAAACTTGTTATAGGCGAGCTAAAACACAAACTACTCCCATGTAGGAGAGTCATACCATCGCTAGTAGTCATACTGCGCGTCCTTGTCATTGCAATTTACTCAATTTCATCCGAGAGTAGCTTGTTGATTCTTCTTGATGCTGTATGATATTTTTGATTACCCATCAATGTAAATATCAACTAGCCTACATTTTCTATGAGACTTTGGTAATTCAGCGATGGATCAAACCAAAGACTCAGGTTCTTTCCTTTGCATATAACTATTGTTATAACATGTTTCAACTGAGTTCGTTTATTGAGAATGGCTTTAAATATAATGAAGAAATTAGTATCTTTTTGTTTCTTTCAGAAATTTTTGTCATCTAAGTAGCGTTTATGTGCCCATCGAGCCCAAAGCGACTTCCCCTAGCTATAAAAACTTTCAACCTATTTTAAGCATAATTATGTCTCACAAACTATACAATGATCATATACCTACTCTCCCTTCCTTGTTTGTTCGACATAGATCTTCCTACGCAATAACATGAATACCTCTCCACAGAAACTCGACATAGTGGTGCTCAGTTTTCTGAATAGTATTTGTTGGGAGAATAACTACATAAAATTAATACATAAAAATCATATTAACAAATGACCGAGCCAACTAGATACGCCTTCCAAAGGATAGGTTAAGGGCCTACCATTCCTCAAATCGATGATGCACATATATAGTCTACAACACCCTTACATTCAGTACATGGAACATACTTGACTTAGAGTCATAGACCCAAATATTTGACTTGTAAAGAACCTTTGTCTATATGAAGAAGGGACTGATGTAGGTCTTGATGCCGATAAGTGTGACTGCAATAAACTTTACTCTTATCCTTGTTGAGTTGCAATCCTGGAAGCCTTCTGAACTCCACCATCACACCTGTGAGGTTCTTTATACTCATGTGAGATGGCACGATAAACACCAAGCATAAATTAGGTGGAAAATAAAAGAAGATATATGTTTGAACCGTAGGGTAAGTTTTTTCATATAGACTATCATGTCCATCAAGCAGGTAAAATATTCTATTACTATCGTAAATAGATACGGGGATAGGGGATTCCCCTATCGTAATTCCTTATTAGTTGTGAAAAATCCTTCGTGTTGGCCCTTCACTAGTATTGAGAAAGATGGAGTAGTGATATACTATAAAATCCTCTCCACCCACAACCCATTGACTTATACAGCTAGTATGAGCTGACACATCAATTAATGATTAACTATTTCATGGGCTCTCTAAAGATCTAGTTTAATGTAGGTTTCCTCCTACCCTCATTGTTAAACTCCCAAACTAATTCTTGCGTAAATAAACAATTTTGTGCAATCGACCTTCCTTTGATATGTTGGTACAATTGGTCACAGTCAACTTGATTTCGATAACTAACTAAACCTTGATTCGATATGATGCAATATGCTACAAACTGTATCACAAGAAGAAATATCATTGTTCACAAGAAAAAGAACTTGCATGTGGTCGTCTGGTTCTTTTACTTTTATTATGTACTTTTGATATTTTATTTGAGTTTAGGACGTATATAAATTGATTCACACTTGTCGATCTAGATGGCACTCGAGTCCACTCACTAAAAAAATACTGTTAATTAGCGACTGATTTTATCGACGGAAGGAAAAAGTTGCTAAGTAGTGACAGAAAGAATGTTAATAACAAGTAGAAGCAGTACTTAAGTCTATGAGCCACTGAACAAAAGTTGGATTGGGCTTACAGTGGCGTGGACTGATGTTTTGGGCTGTTGGTTAGATAGAAAGGAATTAAATAAAAGAAATAGAAGTAAGCATAAACAGCAGTGATGAGTTGGGCTAAGATTGGGCCAAGCAAATTGGGATGCATAAAAATTAGAAAGAAATTGGGAATATGTTGTAAGTCATGGGCTGGGCCAGTATTCAGGAGTAGGGTCTGGGCTATGGACTTGTGAGATTGGTTTGGGACTATTTTATTAAATCTTAATTGATGTTGTTAATACCTTAGTAAATTTTAGTAGTATATATTCTAAAATGTTTATATAAATTTTGCTAGTATCTATTTTGACTAATATTAATTGCTAGTTAGTATTTGTTTTTTTTTGCTATTTGGCTAGTATATATAATTAACTGATTCTATTCTATAATTAATTAGTATTATCCTATAAGTAATAAGGTTGGTTAATATATAATTAATTATACCATATTAGATAGTTAGCAATAAATAGATGATGCCATTGTTTAGAACCTAACCAACTTGTACAATATTCCAGGTGGACATAGATATTACTATCTCCCTATTCTTGATCTCCTAGAGCAAGAAAAATACTTCTATGATTTTGACTCATTTACTTCATGTCATGGTCTTTTCATATTGTACATGTTGTTACACGACTTGGTCTATATTTTTGGTTCATGATCTTTTACTTATATCCGGGGAAGGGGAAATACTACGGATATGTGACTAAAGCCCAACTTAGGATTCATGTTGATAGCTTAGATCTCACACCTGTGCACGTAGGATTTAGGCCGTACCATTTACTTGTTCTAATTCATGATCTTTACTCAGCTGGTCACATGTCTTAGTATGTATTTCAAATTCACTTGTCATGATATTTTGCTACATGTTTCATAGTTTGCTTAGATTATGCATTTACTTTTTATGTTCATCTTGTTCATCGTCTTTTTACTTGTTCATATGCTGTATTTATTTCATTATTATAGATTATTGACTGGATATGTTGCAGGTGAGCTTGAGGCTATTTGTACCACTTACTATGGGCAAGAGCCCGAGGCTATAGTTGAGCAAAATGACACCACTCAGGACTTAGGAGCTGCTGACATTTAGACTTAGTTTATTATGTTTACTAGACTTTACTTGTTGTATTGTGAGGGACTTGTGGATTGGACTATCACCTTTATTTATGTATCTGGATTTGTCTCCGACTTAGTATAAAAGGTGTAATAATAGCAGGACTTGTGTGGTGTATTGTGCTGGACTCTGGGACGTATAGATGCTGTGATGTTGGTTTTATGATATTATCTTGAGTTCTTAGATACTTAGTACGCGGGTTGTGACATGTTTTTAGTGGTGGCCCATGCAGGTCTTATCATAATAGTACTTAGGCTATAGAGTATTATTAGGGAGCCTACTAAACTAAGAAAAACTCATCACAACATAAAAATCAGAAGAAATGGTTATATATACTATTTCTAAGTTGTTTATTATTTCTAGGACATAGCAATCAATCGTTTATTTTTCTATTTTAGGATGGTTCATACAAGGAACACCGGGACCACTGCACCCCCTGCACTCGAGGAACCAAAGCTTCCACCGCCTCCCCTGCTTCTTCAGATGGTCACTATTGATAACAATCAGATGATGGGGATCTTTCAGAAGTTCATCGACTCCTACAGTGAGTAGGCCGATCTGTTTAGAGCTACCGTTGAAGATGCACTCCGATCCAGGGAGACTCTACCAGCACCACCAGCGAGACAGGGGACTGCTAGAGATTTCAAGAATCTCAAGTCCATGGACTTCTACAGGATAGAGGGGATTCTCTATACCGATGAGTGGCTAGAGAATGCTGAGAGGCTACTCCAGATCGTCCGCGTTCCCGAGGAACTACATGTTGAGGCAGCTAGCATATAGCTGCACGATGTCGCTCGAGCTTGGTTTAGAGAGGAGCCACAGCTAGATGCTTCCCGACTTCTTTGGACCGACGTTAAGAGTCTGTTTAAGGAGAAGTTCTTTCCGGAGGTCGCCCGAGGTAAGCTCGAGAGCCAGTTTTAGTCACTGCAGCATGGTAGCATGACCGTTGATGAGTACACTTCTGAGTTCAGCCAACAAAGTTGCTTTGCAGAGAACCTGGTGAGCACCCTGCAGGAGAGGGCCTGGATGTTCAAAAAAGGACTTGCTTGAGAGATTCGCCAGGCGGTTACCACTAGCCGGGTGACGACTTATACAGACATTCTCAAAGTTGCCCAAGGAGTCAAGAAGGACATGGACCCATGGATCAAGAGGGACATAGATGTTGGCACCAGCAGCTACCAAGGTCCACCGAAGTGGACCAATACTCAGACGAGGCCACCCCAGCAGCCGTATCGTCCTTCCAGAGCTCCAGTATCCCAGCCACAATGGCGGACTTAGATCCAGACGATAATTACTTGTGCTTACTGCCATCGGCTATGATATCACTTTGATGTGTACTATAAGAGGCTGGGACTTTGCTTATTATGCAGATATTCTACGTACCAAATGAGGGACTGTCAGCAATCTATTGCTTGTCTTACTCTTGGACCAGCTGGAGGATCTAGAGGAGCTGGAGGACCATATATACCATCGAGAGGACCAGCTGTACCACTACCGAGGGGACCGGCTCTGCCCACTTAGCAGCATCATTTCGTTTACCATCAGCAGTAGAGGGGAGTTCTATAGCAGGGATAGGCGTGTGTTATGGCCACAGTTAAGGAGGATGCGGCTGCACTGAATGTGATCACAGGTTCTATTCTTCTTTATTCATTTTTGCTGTTGTACTGTTTGACTTTGGCGCTACACATAGTTTCCTATCTTTTGAGTTCTTACATAGACACAGCTTTATACCAGTACCTACTAGGAGGAACTGTCGAATTATGACAGAAAGAGGAGTAGTACCGGTTAGTAATATGTATGACTGCCTTATTAGCATAGCTGGAAGGGAATTTAGGGCCCAACTTCTCGTAATGCCACTCCCGAGATTCGATGTAGTCTTAGGAATGGATTGGTTGAGTGAGCATTATGCTGTGATAGATTGCCATCAGGAAGGGTTATCTTTAGTCTGCCAGGGGTCCCACCATTTAAAGTTAGAAGGCAGATTACTGAGAAACCATAAGGAGTCTACTTCGGAGCTGTTACAGAAGACAATGAGTTGTTGTACCCACTCGTTGCAGAGTTTCTAGATACCTTTCCTGAAGATTTGCTGGGACTACCGCCAGACAAAGACGTGGAGTTTACTATTAACTTAGTACCAGGATCAACACCAGTATCTTAGAACTGTTATAGGATCAACCCGAAGGAGGCGATAGAGATGAAGGCCCAGATTGATGAGTTAGAAGAAAAGGGTTTTATTTGATCGAGTGCTTCACCCTGGGAAGTACCAGTCCTTTTGTGCCCAAGAAGGATGGGACTGTTAGAATGTGTATCGACTATCGGTCCCTTAATAATATTACCATTAAGAATAAATCCCCTTTGCCCCGGATAGATGAACTCTTTGGTCAGCTAAGTGGAGCGAAAGTATTCTCGAAGATAGATCTGCGATCCGGGTATCATCAGATGAAAGTCAGCAAACAAGACATTCCTAAGACTGCATTCAATATCCGTTATGGCCAATATGAATTTCTTGGTAATACCCTTCGGACTCACCAATGCTCCAGCAGTTTTTATGAACCTTATGAATAAGGTTTTCCACTAGTATCTAAACAAGTTTATGGTAGTCTTCATTAATGATATCTTAATCTACTCTAAGACACCAGAGGAATACGATGAGCACTTAAGGATAGTCCCGGAGACCCTAAGGAAAGAAAAGTTGTATAGAAAACTCTCGAAATGCGAGTTTTCCTAGATAGAGTAGAGTTTCTAGGCCATGTGGTGACTGAAGATGGACTTGCTGTAGATCCTAAGAATATTGAAGCTGTGAAGTCATGGACCGCTCCTAAGTTAGTAGTTGAGATTTGTAGTTTCCTGGGGCTAGCAGGTTACTATGGAAAGTTTATGAAAGACTTTGCTAAGATAGCTGAGCCGATGACCAAGCTTACTCGGAAGGACGAGGAGTTCATCTGGACCAATCCCTGCCAGTCAACATTTAAAGAGTTGAAGAGAAGACTTACTACAACACCTGTTCTAGCTTTGCCTTCAGGATCTGGAGGGTTTACTATCTACATCGATGAATGTGGGAAGGGCTTGGGATGTGTGCTTAAGCAGAATAAGAAGGTTACAGCCTATACTTCTAGGCAGTTGAGGCCTCATGAAAAGAACTACCCTACTCATGACCTGGAACTTACAACGATAATTTTTGCCTTAAAACTTTGGAAGTATTACCTATACGGTGAGAGAGTGGAAATATTTACGGACCATAAAAGTGTAAAATATGTTTTTACTCAGAAGGAATTAAATATGAGATAGAAAAGATAGCTGGAGCTTATGAAGGACTTTGACAATAGTCTTCAGTACTACCTATGAAAGGCTAATGTGGTAGCAGATGCTCTCAATCGGTATCTTGTAGCTATGTTCCTTACTATGGACCAAAATCTTCTATAAGACTTGGAGAGTTTGGGGATTGAAGCCATCATTCTAGGGATTGAGGGATAACTGCAGATCCAGTCAGGGTTGATAGAGATGATCAAGGAGGCTCAGTTTCTAGGTGAGGGTCTCCGTTGTCTCAAGGTACATGTGGAAGCAGGATTGCTGGAGGACTTCGTCATAGCAGATGATGGTACCCTAAGGCATGGAACCTGGTTGTGTGTGCCTAAGGGTAGCTTGAGATAAGAGATTATGCAGGAGGCCCATCAGTCGCAGTATTCTATCCATCCAAGATTGTAACACCCAGTTTTCCAAATGAGGGTAATTTTGAAATTTTGTAATTTTAATTATTAATTATTGATATTTGATTCACATTATGATTTTTAGTGATTTTTAATAATTTTTAAACTATTTAAGAATTGATTTTAGTCATGACTTATGATTTTGATGTGCTGCTAGTGAAACCTGAGAGACTACATGACCTAGAGCCTAACCATGTCATTATGATGACTTAATTATCATTTTTAGCCTAGAGGTAGTTTGGTTATTTTGACTTATTTGAATTATTGGTGATTTGTTGAATTGGTGAATTCCAGTTTGACTTTGACTTGTTGAGACCTAGTGGACTAGCCTAAAACCTAATCCTAGCCATGGTGACCCTAGTCTAACTTGAGTTAACCTATCTTAGTCATTAGAGAATGTTTTAGAATGAGGGAATTTGGTTTAGTGGATTTAAGTCATGGTCATGAAATGACTTATGACTTAATGGTTTAATTGATCATGACTTAAGCCCATGGGCCATTTAGTGAACCCTAACCCTAATTAATGAACCTATGAACAGCCACATAGGGATCCCCACCCTATTTAAACACTTGTTCATTAGGGCTTGCCTCTTTTTATCATTCCTACACTTGGAGAAAAGAAAGGTAAGTTTCCCCCTTCCAAAAAATTCCATTTTATTCATTTGATCTCCTTTTTCATCCTAGCTTTTGCATTAGATTCTAAATAGAGTTTATGGACTGTTGGTGGAGAGCCATTTCAGTTTTGGATCCATTTGGAGCAATTGGCCATCAAGAGGAACACCCCCCATTTGGAGCTTTTCTATACAATTTGCACCTATAGGTAAAACCCTTTAAATTAATTTAAATTTCAGTTTTCTTTGCATGTAGGGCTAGATCTAGGAGTCACCTAGGTGTCCCTAAAATTTGGGTGAATTTCGTGTCCGTTTGGTGTCCGTATCGGACACGTGTCATGGTATGCATATAGGTGTTCGATGAAATGTCACAAAGGGAATTTAATTATTATTTTTGAAAAGTATTTGAATGGAAAAATTGTTTTATATGTGTTTATTGATTTCGTGTCCTACTGAGCACAATTTTGGACATGTTTGTGTCCAAAAATTGGACACACACGCACGCACGGGACAACACAGGCCCCGTGCAGTCCCCTGCTACCCGACACTCCTGTAGGACACGACACGACACTATTTGCCACAAAAACTTGTGGGCACATGCGGGCACCCACTGACAGGGCCCCCACAAAATTTTGTGGGTTCTCGTTGTCTGTGCACGAAGAAAACGAGGCTGCACTGTCTCGTGCCTGCTCGTGCACGCTGTACGTATCCCCTTTATTTCGGGGCTGACACAGGACACGATACTCCACCAGGACATGTGGAATTTGGTGAGGAGATGGGTCCTATGTCTGACTCGACCCTCACCAAGTTTCGTGGCACTTGGTTGCGAGTCGAGGAAGTTCTCGTGCTCGCACCGAAATGCCCTGATACGCGCACACGCGATTTCGAGCCACTGATACGGCTTCGAAACTAGGACATGACACATCTTGGGGTTAGTGCAGGCACTTGGACACGTCCCCCTAGTCTAGATGGACACGTGGGCATGACCACGACTTGTGTCGTGCAACGTATCGTGTCATAGCTCACTCTGCACCTCAGCACGAGGATTTTTCTAAACTGAGTCATTTCTGTGTTAATTTTTGTTTGGACACGTTCGTGTCCAATTTCCTGGACACGAACACATCCCCCACGACATGTGTAATGTATACCTACCCACTGCATACCTTGTTTGTCGATTTATTAGTTTTCTTCAATTTTTAAGGGTCGTTTACACTATTCACTGATACCTTGTGTTCAAGTTCGAAATCCTGAATGTGATTCCTTTTAATCTGGTTTTAAATGCTGTTTAAACCACTGATTTATTTCCTACATGTGTAATAGGACTTGCTAGATTGGTTTTACGCATTAGTCGAGGCTTTGCACTATAGAATAGGATTTTGAATGGGTTGGGGGTGTCCAATGGGACTGGACTGAACACACAGTCCAGGAATACTCCTATTCTGATTTCAAATTCCTATGAAATCTGAGAATTTATGATCCAATTACCTGCTTAATCAATCACCTGTTGTTAGTTACTTAAATATAAATTTATATTTGAGTTTAGTTGTTTTGAAAGATTGGTTTTCATGATTTGTATGGGGTTCAATTTCAGTGTTGGTTTCAAAATGAAATCCTGTTTTCATGTTTCATTAAGATATGTTCAATTTATCAGTATTTACATATAGGTATGTTCTATACTTTGATTTTGGGTATTAGAAGTTATCCTAAAATCTGAATGTGTAATGTACATGGGTAAGCTTCTTTTAGTTTCATATAAGAAGTTGAATGTGTATGTGTGATTGGATATTAGGATTGGTTTCCTAGTTATTTAGGTTTCAAATATTTTTTGACTGTGAAGTTGGGTTATCATATAACTGAATCTATTGTTTACTGTCTTGATAACACACACAGTTTTTGGTGAAACTGAAACTAAAATCTGAGAATTTAGCACTGTCACATGATACCCCTTATGCACACACCATGCTTACATGTCCTCTACCCACATCTCAGTTTCCTGAGTACACACACACCCCTTGCACCTAACTGAGAACTGGGGGATCACTGTTTTGGAATAGTTGAACTGGTTTCCTTTCCTTTTTGCCATTTTATTAGTTTCCCTAAACTGTCATTTACACACAATTGTTCATGTCACTTGTCCACTCCTATACACACACACATTGATATATACACCCAGCCTTACACACACACATTGGTTCATGCTCTACACACACATGAACACCTAGACACTAACACAATTTCCTATTTTAAATTCCTGTTAACACCCTTATATCATACTGATTTCCTATGTCCTCTATATACACACACACCCTATATAATGAATTATTTCCTATTACACTAATTGGCACATACACAACCTTGGCCCTCTCTATCTCAATATATATATATATATATAATATATATATATATATATATATATATATATATATATATATATATATATATATATATATGAAAGTGTGTAAATATGCATGTATATATATGGTGAATATATGCAAATGAATGTAAGAATGTGATATTGTAGGAATGTATATATGAATGCAAGCCAATACTTGTAAGGCATACACACACACACTATTTCACCTTGATGCATGGACACTCACCTTTGCACTTTCTCTATAAATAGGAATGCATAATGTATTCATATATATGGTATATAATATATGATGCTTGTGAATTGGTGATTGTTGCTGGGTTGTTAGTCTAGACTTGGTTAGGCCTAGTGGGACTTGTTTGGACTAAGATTGACCTAGTTTGACTAGAATGTTGACTTGGGTTGACCCAGAGTTGACCAAGTTTGACTTGGACCTAGTTTGACTTAGACAGTTGACCAGGTTTGACTTAGAGTTGACTTTGACCTAGATTGGCCAAAAAATCATGTAGATTGCATCATAACCATCATTTGTCTTATTTTAAAAATATTATAACCTGTACTGTTCTATTTAGGACATTGTGACTCCGGTGCAGACATCTGACATTACACTACTCTTTTCAGAGTATCAGGCGAGTACATTCTCTGATAGTTCTCTCATTTATTTGCCAGTTACGGTATTTCAGTTCTATTTAGTTTTATGTGATTCTCCGATACCACACGTATGGATATTTCTGGATTCATGTATGCGACACACTCATCATATTATCTGGCCTCTATTACTGGAATTACTGGAATTATTCCGGAATCTATTTCTGGAATCATCATATTTTGGCTGGACTCATCTCGATTCTCGTATTGAATTCTGGATTCATTTGTATTGCAGGCGGGGAAATATTGAGTAAGACATGTAGACATACCCCAAATCTAGAATCTCTAACTGGAATCTACTAGAAGCATAGCCATCTCTCGCCTGATCAGTGAGAGGTGTGCCTGATTACCCACAGCCGTTTACATGTCGATCTCGGTATTTTAAAACACACTATTAGATTAGCTGGACTCACCTGGATTCTTGATCACTACCTAGAATCATCTGGTACTGGATTCATCTTGTATTAGATTCATCCCGTACGGGAATTATAGCAGTTTACACTTGTTTTACATTTACTGGCTGGACTCATTATGATTACCGTAGTTCAGCTAGATTTATTTTACAGTCTTCATTGCCATTATTCTTCTCTTGTTTTAGTTACTTTACTGTAACACCCAGTTTTCCAGAAGAGGGTAATTTTGAAATTTTGTAATTATAATTATTAATTAATGATATTTATTTCATATTAGAATTTTTAGTAATTTTTAATTAATTTTAAACTATTTAAATTTATGACTTGTGATTTTGGTGTTGTGCTAGTGATTAGTAGATACTGCCTACCCTAGAGCCTAGCCATGTGATTAGGATATTTTTGACATTTTAGGGTTATTTGGATTTTATTATAATTTATTTGAATTTATGGAAATTTTTAGAATTTATTTTAGAATTGTTTGGATGAGGGTTGACTAGTGTTGACTAGGAAACTAACCTAGTGACTAACCTAGGTTGAGACCACTTGGTTACGTTAAGTAAGCTTGGTTTGACCTATTTTAGTGAGGGTTAAGCCATTGGAACTTGTTTGGAGAGATTTGGAGTTGATTTGACTAATATGGCTTATGACTTCATAAGTCATGATTAATGACTTGAGACTTTAAGCCCATAGGCCCACCCAAGTAGCTAACCCTAATTCTAATCAGCCATGGCTGGTCATTATGATCATCCCCACTCCTATTTAATGTCTCTACCACTTAGGGCTAGCCTCCTTTGGGAAATAGCAAAGTTTGGAAATAGAGGTAAAACCCTTTCTTCCCTAATCCATAACTTCTCCATTTCAACTCCTTTTTCCTTCTAATTTCTTGCAATAGATCCTAATCTCTGTGTATTTCCTGACTATGGTGAGAAATTTCAGTGGAGGAGCAATTTGGAGGAGCTTGGGTGGCAAGAGAAACACCCCTCTTTGAAGCTTTTTGGGCTTTTTCACACACCTAGGTAATTCCTAATCCTCTCCATAAAATAGAGATTTAATTGCATGAATAGGAAGCCCTAGGAATACCCTAACTACTGGTATAGGTATTGCTAAGATTTGTGTCCATTTTGTGTCCGTATCGGACACGTATCCAATAGGAAACCTAGGTGTTTGTAGAAATGCCACTAAGGATTCGATTTTTGATTTTTTGAAATTCTAATTACATAGATATGTAGATCTTGGTGTGTGTATGAACTTTTGTGAAGGGTGTTATGTATTTTGTGTCGGTTTGTTTCGAGTTTTTAGCCTTGGAAACGTGCACGAACCCCACGCCTGTGTCCTGCCTATCGGGGTCTATAACTCACGATACAGGACACTTCGAGACACGAATTTTTGTGTAGAGTGAGGGGCAATGACTGACATCTTGCTTCCAAAATTTGGGAGTAGATGGTTGACCACACGCAGAGCTATCAAGCCCGCACTGACATGCTCTGTCGCGCACGGGCTGCTGTGCACACACAGTTTTCACACTGACACGCGTGTGGACACGCCTGGACACGCGTCTAGGACACGGTGCAGGGTGTCCAAGGTGTAGCCCTATTATTGGCGAACACACTGACACGTGCACGTGACACAGGGGTGTCTGTGTCGTGTCCTGGATCAATCGACACGCGTGCACGATGTTTGTACACAGTTTTGTGTCTGTGTGTGCACTGTTTGTGTTTATTTGTGTTGGACACGATTGTGTCATATTAATGGACACGTGATGGACCCTGGGACACGTACACAACATGTAATTATGTTACCAACCATTTAAATCATATTTCAAGTGTATTTTCATTAAATTGTTTGTCATTTTCCCATTTAACTGATACATGGAACTCTCAGTGAATTCCAGTTTTTGGAATTCGATTTGGTACACCTATTTTGACCTGTTTATTTCTGTTTGAATATTGGTTTAAGTTCCTAGATTCATTCTCCTATATGTTATCATGCTATGTATCAAATTTGTGTTGATTTGGTGAAATATTGATTTTTAATTTGGGCTAGGAATGTGTAGACTGAGCAGAAACCAGTTTTCTGAGTTTAAAGTAAGTTTTCCTATTTTCTTGCAGTTTTAGATTTGGATGATTAGATTTTGTTGGGTTTTCAAACTCAATTTGGCACTGATACACATTCAAGTGCCTGATACAAATGCTGACACTAAATTGTTCGCTGAGGTTGTGATATTGATTTGGTCCCTGAGTTTTAACTTAGCATATACCTGAGATTATGTGTAATGAACTGAACTCTTCCTTTTAACTGAAATGTTAGTTTAGGACAAATCTGAGACTCTTGTACACACACAGGTCCTCTTAAGCACCTGTCATTTCTTCACTATTTTTTTCAGTTTAATTTGGATCCCTACTGTTTGATAATGTCATGGCATGATTAATCGAGTAGGTTTAAATCAGTTCAGACCATGTGTGTTATGTGTTGGCTTGAGATTCACATTGTGTATTAATTGGGATTTAAACTGAGATTTAAGGTAACTGTTTTAATGCAGTAAACTGATATGAAGGGTAGTATATAGTTCCAGTTTTCATAATGTATATAGCTCACAGTTTTGGGTTGATTCTGTCACGCCCCAGAACCAGAATACTGGAGAGCGGGGGCAGACATAGCCAGCTACGTGTATTGAAATGGAAACAACCTCGATATACGGTCACGGCTGTCTAGAAATATGAGGGTTTACTACAAGCCAACAGTCTCTTATGGTCATGAACAAGCCTAATGTCTCAATCACAGGCAAGTAAGTAAGGTCGTAAGATGTATGATCATTAAATATACAATAATAAGGCGTCCCAAATATTACATATTCAGCTGATCATGAAGCTAGTCGTACAAAATACGAGGACTAGCAAGAGTTAAGTCATACATGATCAACCCTAGGATTTGTTAATCATGTTTACAGCCCGTAGGCAGACAGTAAGTAAAAGTGCATCGAGCTAACAGGTGCTCGTCGGCTAAACGCCTCAAAAGAATGACTTTACAATAGAGTGAGCGAAACAAAATAGAAAACCCACTCGTAGCCCGGGTTCCTTCTAGTCGCCACCATTGGGCTGGAAGCTTGGTAGATACTCGGGAGCTGCTCCGAAATCTGGCCACACAAAACCAGCTGGGTCAACCCCAGAAAGAGCAAGTGCCACAAGGGGACCACGAAATAAGAACAAAAGCCAGCAATCAGCACAAGAAAAATTAACATTAAAACTAGAATTTACGAAAAACATGCCAGAATGATGTACGACGAGATAACCATAGGACTATTCCGATAACCAGGTTACAACCCGTAACCAGACAAGGATCGGGGAAATGTGCCCTACTCGACGGCAGGCTACAGATCCCAAGAGCGCCCAGGTAACGGGATTGCCTGTAGCTGTGTCATCTCTTCATGACTACTGTGTTATTCTAGTTATTAACCTTAATTCATTTTAATAGGTACTCCTGACCGTGGTACTCAGGAGTCCCATCCTAGACATGATGCAAGACAGGACAAGTGGATTTAACAAGCAAGCAAGAAGAACCACCCACGGTGTCAAGGCAAGTCAAGTTAAGTTATCAAGATAAATCATGTCAGGGTACTTGTCAGGAGTGCGCCACGACGGGCCACTATCATGTCAGGTTGGTCATGTCAGGAGTGCACCACTACGGGTCACTGTCGTGTTATGCTAGTGCCTTGTCATACCAGGCCATGTGCAATAGTCGTTCCAAACATATTAAGTAAAATCAAGTTCATGACAAAAGGCGTAATGATATAAAATGGGCATAAAATATCTAATAAAATATCAAAATACGGGGTTATAGAAGAACCAAGCTTAAGAAATAAAACCAAAACTCCAAGAGTCAGTGGACTAAGCAAGGGGTCTAGGGGCAGCATACGTGCAAAAGCACGTACGCAAGGCTCACTCAAGTCTGCGTACCATGGCACCCTCAAGTGAACAGTGTACGTGAAAAGTCACGCACACACAAGGGAGCAGTATACGTGAAAGTCACGCACGCTACAGGGAGCAGTGTGTGAAAGTCACGCACGCTACAGGGAGCAGTGTGTGAAAGTCACGCACGCTACAGGGGAGCAGTGTGTGAAAGTCACGCACGCTACATGGAGCAGTGTGTGAAAGTCACGCACGCTCAAGGGAGCAGCATACGTGAAAGTCACACACGCTCAAGGGAGCAGTGTGTGAAAGTCACGCACGCTCAAGGAGACACGCTTCCAACAGGAAGCGTACTCAAGCCTGCGTACGCAGCGCTAAAGAGCGCGCGTAGCTCAGTGTGTGTAGCTAAACAGCTCTGCACACTGCTCACTGTCTTCTCCAAATAGCAAGAACACCAAGAAAGAACCCAAAGCTCCACAAGATCATAACTTGGCCATCCGAACTCCAAATCCGGATTTCCAAAGTTCCAACTTGGGTGAAACTGAAAGCTCTTCCACATGGAAACATCAAAACTCATAGAAAACCAACATAAATAGCTCAAACCATACAAAATCCAAAAATAGAAATAACTTAGATCTACATCAACAGAGACTCCAAATCATAAAAACTCAAGAACTAATGTTGATCTCCATGTCCTAAACTAGCAAATAGACAAAAAAGAGGGTCCTCATGTAGTGGCAAGATGTACTTGCCTAGGTTTAGGAGAGTTGTGGAGGAAGGAGAAGAAGAAGAAGAAGGAAATTAATGATGTTTATGAGGAGAAAGAGTGGTAGGTGGGGATATAAAGAGGGGGAGTTGTAGTGGGTTGAGGGTGTAGCATAGGGCTAGGGTGATCCAATGCTCAAAACCGAACCAAACCGAACCAACCTAATAAAACCGAGCCATGAGAAAACCCAAAATACGAGAAATACCAAAATTCCACAAGCTGAGAAAAATAAAAATACATGCCAAAATCCAGATACGAGTATAAATACGAAATACAGGAAAATATGGAAAATGAGGGTGACAACTCTACCCACCTTAAAAGAATTTCGTCCTCGGAATTTAATCAAGGAGCTAGAGATTGCCACGACAAGCTACACTAAGCACAGACAAGCTACACTAAGCAGTTCAATCATGCAATCATACAATACAAGCAAGGAAGGGAAAATGTAAGGCATAAGAAAGACATTATACCTCACGAGTCAAACAGGTTGGGATATCGCGATCGGATGTCGTCCTCACGCTCCCACGTTGACTCACTTAGAGAGTGATGATCCCAAGCAACACGGACTAATTTAATAGTCTTGTTCTTGAGTGTCTTCTCCCTCCGGTCCAATATAGACACGAGCCTCTCCTCATACGAAAGGTTGGTACCAACAACCAATTCCGAATGGTCTAGGATGTGGCTCGGGTCCGGAATATACCGTCGTAATTGGGACACATGGAATACATCATGTACCTCACTTAGCGACGGCGGAAGAGCGAGACGATAGGATACATCTCCTACTCGCTCTAGAATATCGAACGACCCTATATACCTAGGACTAAGCTTTCTCCGCACGCCGAAGCGAATGACGTCGTGGTTAGACGAGATCCTAAGGAATACATGGTCGTCGACAGCAAATTCTAAGGGACGTCGATGAGCATCGGCCCAATGGCACTGGCGGTCCTGGGCAACTCGGAGGTGATCTCTGACCTTCCTGACCACTTCAACCGTCTGGGAAATCAACTCGGGTCCGAGCATCTGCCTCTCTCCGACATCGTCCCATGTTAGCGGGGATCTGTACTTCCTGCCATAAAGAGCCTCGAAAGGTGCCATCTGGATACTGGCCTGATAACTGTTATTGTACGAGAATTCTGCCAGGTGCAGATGATTCTCCCATGAACCACCGAAGTCAAGGGTGCAAGATCTCAACATATCTTCAAGAGTCTGGATTGTGCGCTCTGATTGACCATCCGTCTGCGGGTGATAAGCTGAGCTGAATTGAAGGCGAGTCCCCAAACTCTCCTGCAAGCTGCGCCAAAAATGTGATATGAATCTTGAATCCCTGTCTGAGGTGATGCTGACTGGCACACCGTGAAGCCTGACGATCTGCCTGAGGTACATCTCTGCTAACTGCGCCGTCGACTGTCCAACTCTGAATGGAAAAAAGTGTGCCACCTTGGTAAGCCTGTCCACAATTACCCAAATAGCATCTCTGCCGACCGGAGATCTGGGCAATCCGGTCACGAAATCTATGGTTATATGTTCCCATTTCCATTCTGGGATCGGTAAGGGTTGAAGAAGTCCAGCGGGCCTCTGATGTTCAGCTTTAACTTGTTGGCAAACCAAACACCGAGAGACAAACCGGGCTATCTCCCTCTTCATGCCATTCCACCAGAAATGCTGACGGATATCACGGTACATCTTCGTACCACCCGGATGAATAGAATACTGTGAACTGTGGGCTTCTGCCATGACTTCCTGTCTGATATCTCCACTGGGTACACAAATACGAGAGCCGTGCCGAAGTGTACCATCTTCATAGATACATAACTCTGTCCTTCTTTCTGCTTCACACTCTGCTCTGAGTCGCTAGATCTTAGAATCTGCTGACTGCGCCATCCGGATCCTCTCAACTATGCTGGACTGAACCTGTAGACTGGCCATCAATGCCACACTGGTAGGAAGAACCACTTCAATTCCCATCTTTTGAAGATCTGCCAATAATTCTGGTTGCGCCGTTAGGAAATAAACTCCGGCTCTCCTGCTCAATGCATCTGCTACAACGTTGGCCTTCCCGGGATGATACTGCAAATCCATATCATAATCCACCAATAGCTCGAGCCATCTTCTCTGCCGCATATTAAGGTCCTTCTGGGTGAAAACATACTTCAGGCTCTTATGATCAGTAAAGATCTCCACTTTATCTCCGTACAAGTAGTGTCTCTACAACTTCAAAGCAAACACTACCGCTGCCAATTCCAAGTCGTGGGTCGGGTAATTCTTCTCATGATCATGAAGTTGGCATGACGCATAAGATATTACCTTCTCATGCTGTATCAAGACACACCCCAATCCTCTGCCTGAAGTGTCGCAATAAACTGTGAATCCTCCGGTCCCATCTGGAAGGGTGAGAATGGGAGCCGTTATCAAACCTCGCTTCAACTTCTCAAATGATTCCTGACACTCTGCTGTCCAAACAAATGGCACATCCTTGCAGGTCAACTGGGTCATCGGCGCTAAAATCCTTGCGAAATCTGAAACGAACCGCCGGTAGTAGCCGGCCAATCCAAGGAAGCTGCGAACCTCTGCCACTGAGCTGGGTACCGGCCATGACTCGATAGCCACAATCTTCTGGGGATCCACTTCCACTCCTCCTCGGGTAATGATGTGACCCAAGTACGAAATGCGATCGAGCCAGAACTCGAATTTACTGAACTTGGCGTACAACTGATGCTCCCTAAGCGTCTGAAGGACGACTCTGAGATGCTGCTCATGCTCTGCTTCACTCTTGCTGTAGACCAGGATGTCATCTAGGAACACGATCACGAACTGATCCAAGTAAGGCATGAAAATGCGATTCATGAGGTCCATGAATACGGTCGGCGCATTGGTCGCTCCAAAGGGCATAACAAGGAACTCCCAATGTCCATACCTCGATCTGAATGCTGTCTTCGGGATGTCCTGCTCTCTGACTCTGATCTGGTGGTATCCCGACCGCAAGTCGATCTTCGAAAATACTGAAGCTCCTCTGAGCTGATCAAACAACTCATCTATCCTCGGAAGAGGGTATCTGTTCTTGATTGTCACCGAATTCAAGGTACGATAATCAACACATAGCCTGGACGTACCATCCTTCTTTTTTACAAGAAGCATCGGGGCTCCCCAAGGCGATCCACTTGCACGGATGAATCCCTTGGTCCTCAGTTCTTCAATCATCTTGTACAAAACTTCCAACTCTGAAGACGCCATCCTGTAGACTCGCTCTGATACTGGTGCTGTCCCGGGAATCAAGTCTATAGTGAACTCAATCTCCCGCTCTGGCGGCATCCCTGGAAGCTCCTCTGGAAAGACATCTGGAAACTCTTCAACTATCCGGGGTAACTGCACTGCTGCTACTGCCATCCGCAATGCTGGGGAAGATGGCTCTACTGCGCCTCTGGAAAACGAAAACTCTGGCTCGCCGGGGATACTAAAGACAACTCTGCCAATATGGCAGTCTATCCTAGCATACTGGTTCCTCAACCAATCCATGTCTAGGACTACATCATAGTCTGCCATAGGAAACTCTATGAATCTAGCGGGGAACTCCCTACCGCTAACTACGATCCGACACGAGGAAAACACTCGATCTACTCCCACAAGACCATTACCAGTAAGTATATTGAGCCTCACTGATAATGACTCAGGCTCCAATCCTATCCGTGTCGCGAATCGTGCAGACATGAATGAATACGATGCACCAGAATCAAATAATACAGACGCTGGAGAGGAGTTGACGAGAATAAACCTGCCACTACCTCACCTGGTGCAACTTCTTCTTCCATAGCCATCATCATGGCCTGACCTTGTCCTCTGGCTGCTGGTCCCCTCTGCTAGAAACCTCTCTGCCTATTCTGGGTCTGAGCTTGGGCTTGTGCATACTACTGGGGGTGTTGTTGCTGGAATGCCTGAGACTGAGGCGGCAAGGGCCTCGAAGACTGATACTGCTGCTGCTGAACTGGTGCTGGGGTCGGTCCTCTCACCGAAGAGCTAGAAGGGTTGGATGCTGATGAACCACCCCTATTCGGGCAAGCCCCTATCCTATGATCTGCTGCTCCACAAGCCAGGCACAATCCCTACGCCCTGCGACAGTCTGCCACCACATGCCCTGGCTTCCCGTAATGAGAACATCCCATCGCGGAAGTCTGCTTCTGCTTCTGCTGCTGCGGGTACGTCGGGGTCGAATGCTGAACCGATGTTACGGAGGCCGCCCGCCTCGGAGTTCCAATGGTCAATCCCCTAGCTGCCGGGGCTGGAGCTGATGATTGGTGCATCTGACTGTGGGACCGCTTCCTACCTCCGGTCCTATCCACTATCCTCTGGGAGGTATACTCATGCCTCCTAGCTGCTCTCAAGACTGCATCGAACGTCTGGTGCTCGAACTGCTCAACCGCCAACAAGATCTCCATATGCAGTCCCTGCTGGAACCGCTGGGCCCTATCAAACTCGGTCACCACCAAGGTGGGGGCAAACCTACTGAGCCTAAAAAACTCCGATGCATAACTGTCGACCGTCCTGCCTCCTTGCTTCAAGTTGGTAAATCTGGTCTGCATGTCGTACCGAGCCACAGCATCAAAATTCTTCGTCTGGAATCTCTCCCTAAACACTGCCCAAGCAATGGGTGCCACTAATCCCATGGCCTGCGCCGCCCACCAATTGCGAGCTAAATCCAACAACTGCAGGCGTACCACCGCTACCTTCTCATTCTCGGGTGTCCTGGCTGCTTCCAGAATCACCTCGGTATCCTGAAGCCATGCATCCGCGGCAATCACATCCTCGGTACCGTCGAAGAAAGGAGGGTTCAATCACTTGAAGCTGTTGGCCGCCTGGTTCCCTGGATGTCCGCCTCGGGTCAAAGCATCTTGAACTGTCTGGTGTAGGGCGTCGCTTCGACGATCCTGGGAAGCTATCAAGGTTCTGATGAGGCCTACTAAGGTACCATCATCTGGCTCTGCAGGCTGGACGGGCCGAACTGGTGACTCCCCTCCAGTAGGTATCACTCTGGAGGCTACCCCAAAATGCTGGGCTTGATCTCCGGGTTGCTGCTGGTCCACGGGAGGTGCTCTACCTCGCTGATCGGCAGGGTCAGGTACAGTGCCGCTGAGGAAGACGACACAGGGAAACAATAAGGAAGGACCATGACAGATCAACGATACAAGCATGTAATCAGGGCAAGAATTTCAGGGATTTGAAAATACGGGCGGAGATCAAGGGCGAATACTGATTGAGACATCTATTCGGTAAACTCTCACATTTCTTGATTGATAAGACCTGCATGGGCCACAACTTAAACCATGTCATGCCCCAGAACCAAAATACTGGAGAGCGGGAGCAGACATAGCCAGCTACGTATATTGAAATGGAAACCACCTCGATATACGGTCACGGCTGTCTAGAAATATGAGGGTTTACTACAAGCCAACAGTCTCTTATGGTCATGAACAAGCCTAATGTCTCAATCACAGGCAAGTAAGTAAGGTCGTAAGATGTATGATCATTAAATATACAATAATAAGGCATCCCAAATATTATATATTCAGCTGATCATGAAGCTAGTCGTACAAAATACGAGGACTAGCAAGAGTTAAGTCATACATGATCAACCCTAGGATTTGTTAATCATGTTTACAGCCCGTAGGCAGACAGTAAGTAAAAGTGCATCGAGCTAACAGGTGCTCGTCGGCTAAACGCCTCAAAAGAATGACTTTACAATAGAGTGAGCGAAACAAAATAGAAAACCCACTCGTAGCCCGGATTCCTTCTAGTCGCCACCATTGGGCTGGAAACTTGGTAGATACTCGGAAGCTGCTCCGAAATCTGGCCACACAAAACCAGCTGGGTCAACCCCAGAAAGAGCAAGTGCCACAAGGGGGCCACGAAATAAGAACAAAAGCCAGCAATCAGCACAAGAAAAATTAACATTAAAACTAGAATTTACGAAAAACATGTAAGGATGATATACGACGAGATAACCATAGGACTATTCCGATAACCAGGTTACAACCCGTAACCAGACAAGGATCGGGGTTGTAACCCTTCATCTGAACAGAACTTGGTTTCCACTATTTATCGACAAGATAATAATGTAAGAAATCAAGACAGGGAGCAATCTAGTACTAGATCAGGACAGGGCTACACTGGTTATACCTCATTCAATCAATCACGGTCAATCAGATACTACGGCTTACTACTTTAACTAACTAGGGTTATCACAGGCCTAATTACTAACAAAATGCAGTGAGATTGTTCCACAGCCATAAGCCCTGCAGACCATCCAGGCTACCCAGGTCGAAAATTAGGGGTTGAATTCAGGTGGGTACATCGCCCGGGGAACAAATGTACCCTTAGGTGACTTAAAGGGTACAACACGCGACGGTGTGCTGGAAATGTGCCCTACTCGACGGCAGGCTACAGATCCCAAGAGCGCCCAGGTAACGGGATTGCCTGTAGCTGTGTCATCTCTTCATGACTACTGTGTTATTCTAGTTATTAACCTTAATTTATTTTAATAGGTACTCCTGACCGTGGTACTCAGGAGTCCCATCCTAGACATGATGCAAGACAGGACAAGTGGATTTAACAAGCAAGCAAGAAGAACCACCCACGGTGTCAAGGCAAGTCAAGTTAAGTTATCAAGATAAATCATGTCAGGGTACTTGTCAGGAGTGCGCCACGACGGGCCACTATCATGTCAGGTTGGTCATGTCAGGAGTGCACCACTACGGGTCACTGTCGTGTTATGCTAGTGCCTTGTCATACCAGGCCATGTGCAATAGTCATTCCAAACATATTAAGTAAAATCAAGTTTATGACAAAAGGCGTAATGATATAAAATGGGCATAAAATATCTAATAAAATATCAAAATACGGGGTTATAGAAGAACCAAGCTTAAGAAATAAAACCAAAACTCCAAGAGTCAGTGGACTAAGCAAGGGGTCAAGGGACAGCATACGTGCAAAAGCACGCACTCAAGGCTCACTCAAGTCTGCGTACCATGGCACCCTCAAGTGAGCAGTGTACGTGAAAAGTCACGCACACACAAGGGAGCAGTGTACGTGAAAGTCACGCACGCTACAGGGAGCAGTGTGTAAAAGTCACGCACGCTACAGGGAGCAGTGTGTGAAAGTCACGCACGCTACAGGGGAGCAGTGTATGAAAGTCAAGCACGCTACAGGAAGCAGTGTGTGAAAGTCATGCACGCTCAAGGGAGCAGCATACGTGAAAGTCACGCACGCTCAAGGGAGCAGTGTGTGAAAGTCACGCACGCTCAAGGAGACACGCTTCCAACAGGAAGCGTACTCAAGCCTGCGTACGCAGCACTAAAGAGCGCGCGTAGCTCAGTGTGCGTAGCTAAACAGCTCTGTACACTGCTCACTGTCTTCTCCAAACAGCAAGAACACCAAGAAAGAACCCAAAGCTCCACAAGATCATAACTTGGCCATCCGAACTCCAAATCCGGATTTCCAAAGTTCCAACTTGGGTGAAACTGAAAGCTCTTCCACATGGAAATATCAAAACTCATAGAAAACCAACATAAATAGCTCAAACCATACAAAATCCGAAAATGGAAATAACTTAGATCTACATCAACAGAGACTCCAAATCATAAAAACCCAAGAACTAATGTTGATCTCCATGTCCTAAACTAGCAAATAGACAAAAAAAAGAGGGTCCTCATGTAGTGGCAAGATGCACTTGCGTAAGTTTAGGAGAGTGGTGGAGGAAGGAGAAGAAGAAGAAGAAGGAAATTAATGGTGTTTATGAGGAGAGAGAGTGGTAGGTGGGGATATAAAGAGGGGGAGTTGTAGTGGGTTGAGGGTGTAGCATAGGGCTAGGGTGATCCAATGCTCAAAATCGAACCAAACCGAACCAACCTAATAAAACCGAGCCATGAGAAAACTCAAAATACAAGAAATACCAAAATTCCACAAGCTGAGAAAAATAAAAATATATGCCAAAATCCAGATACGAGTATAAATACGAAATACAGGAAAATATGAGAAATGAGGGTGACAGATTCGAATTGAGTACTGTCATGTTGTAGACTAAACCTGAGAATGTTAGATATGTAGACTGAAATCATAACTGTTTTAGACTGATTTTGATTTAATATTCCTATCAATACTTTCTAATGCCTGAGCATACATTTTCCTGAGTTTTCATTCTAACCTTAATTCCTATTTTAAAGTTGAGTTGATTTGCATTATGGCTTAATGTACCCACTGTCTCCTGAATCTGAGAATCTATTGACACATTGATTGGCACTCATGCACACTCCACACTTACACAATTGCATTGACACACACACACACATTGATGAGTTTTGCCATGGTTAAATTCCATACATGGGTACTTGTATTTCTTAAATGTTGATTTGGAATTTCATGCTAGATTAGATTAATAACTTGGTGTTGAGATAGGGTAAATGGATTTGAATTTTGCTTGGGACTTGACTGAAACTGGAAACCCATCCATTCACATTCCATCCCATTGACAGTTTTCCCCTTGCTTCCTTAACAGTCCACCTATGTTCAGCCCATGTTCAGGACTTATAGGACTCTCAAAATCAGTCCTATAGCACCCTCAATGACAGCCCTTAAATCACTTAAATGCAGTCCCAAATCCAGGCCCACATTTAGCCCCAAACCTGTCCATTCCCTGCCCTATATCCAGCCTCCAATATTATCCCAATAGACAGCCAATATCAGTCCATAATTACCCCTTTCACAGCCCAAGTCAGTCCACTACATACCTATATATGCATATATATATGTGTGAACATATAAGTCTATGTGTGTGTGAGTTTAGAGTTGTGTGTGTATGAGTAAGTATGTGAATATACATATGTATGTGGGCATATAGCTATGGATAAATTTCCTATATATATAGGTATGCCTTATATGTAGTGAGTATATATGTATTATATATATATATGCAATGTTAGCCTATACAATGTTGGCTATGTATGTTTTGTCTAAAACTAAGATGTAGGCCATGTAGATACAATATGGGATATGATATGTTTGAATGCCATGATTTAGTGTCTAATGCACATGCCATATTATATGCCTAACCTATGTTATGCAATGTAAGCCATGTTATGATAACTTAGCTAAAATGCCATGTAATGTATGAACCCATGCCATGTGTGATATGCCTAGTGGTCTAAACTAATATGGGCATGTGTATATATGAGTATATGTAAATATGTATATAGGCTTGTATGATATGTAAAATAGGTAATACAATATATGCATGGATAATGTGGTATGTAAATTGTAGGGTTGATAGCTTGTATAGCCTTGTGATTGGTGTGTGATTGCTAGACTAGGCTTGGTTAGGCCTAGTAAGACTTATAAGACTTGTTGGTCTAGGACTTGACCTAGTTTGACTAGTCTAGTTGACCAAAGTTGACCAAGAGTTGACTTTGGCCTAGTTCGACCTAGACAGCATGCAGATGCATTGTAGATTACATTTATCATCCCCTGTATACATCTTGACTTGTGTTGCTCTAACTAGGAGTCAGGTATCTCATTTCGGACAGTACATTTACTTCAGACATTCAGATACGAGGCGAGTACATTCTCTGATCATTTCATATCCTGTTTAGAATTATTTTCCTGTTTTAAATTACTTTACTTGATACTGTCATGTTGGTCACACGGATTGGTACTATATGGATCTTTTCATGAGATATTATCCCCCTCGGGAGCATCGGATATAGCATGTTTTGTGCGTTTCACGAATCATCACGTATCTCTATGCTTCCTCTGATTCACGAACCACCTGTGACACATGTACTCTCATGTTCACAGAGCTCCCATGAATCACCTTTATGTACCACTCATTTTATGAGCCATGTGAAGTTTCACGAACCTTAACATAACTTGAACGGATCCTTGTGTATTGATTGGGGTTGGGGGAGTAGAAATAGACATGTGAATATTATCCAAGTAGCTGTAGTCATGAATCACTCTCTTAGCTGTAGTCATGAACCTCCTATGCCATTCACATATTTATATTTTACTCTGACTTACTAGTCACTATTAGCTCTCTACTTATAGTAGATATTTCCATTACAGTTTTCTCTCTCTGTTTACATACTACATTTCTTCAGTATCTATATCTTACTTTACTGCATGATTATATTTTCTAACCTGCTATGAACTGTTGAGATGTACTGTACTCGCTTCTGTCCTGACTGGACCTGTTGAAAATATTACAGAGGACGAGGAGGAGGCCTGAGAGGATACCTTCTTCGGATAGCTCTAGCTGAGGACATCACCCCACTGCCTAGACTAGTTTAGTTAGGTCTTATCTTATCTTCATATTGTCTTGAGACTGTTTAGCTAGATTTTACTTCTGTTCAGAGATGTTGAGTTATATATATTCTTTCTTATTCAGTAGCTGATATATGTACTCTGGATATTTGCTGGAATATTATCCTAGACTTTTCTATATTTAGTATTTCCTTGAGTTCTATATCATATCGTGTTTTCTCTCTCCTTAGTTGTGATTGAGTTTATTTACTGCTTAGTATTATTTTGCTAGATGTATGTTGACCTAGGACAGCGTTCTACCGCCGATACTGCGGCGTAGGCTGGGTGTTGTGACGTTTTCGTACCCTCACAGTGGGTGCGGGTCGTGACACGTTTTTAGTGGTGGCCCATGCAGGTCGAGTTTATGTAGTGGTATTCGAACTAGAGTATTACTACAGCCTACAGTAGGATTAGGATACATATTTTGAAGGTACTCAATCATAGTTAGGATTCCTTGAAAGATTCCTGGGACGACCCTTGAGAATCTTGTTTAAACTTCAATTTAAATCATTACCCTTGCTTTGTTGCTCTCACTCCTTGATTATCGAATTTGATTTTGTTGGGTCGTTGTTGATTTGATTTTCCTATCGAGATGAATTTTTATGGCCCGAGTTACGATATTTTTCTGATAACATATGACGACGAGAATACAGGGATGGTAAAACGTCTACTTGGTTATGGAACCTAGAGTTTATCGCAGCTATATTAGCTGGCGTGGCAGAAACATAGAGACCTGACTTCGGATGTACGTATCTTGGTTATGAGATTTGGAATTTCTCGCAGCTATACTAGTCGGCATAGCAAGAATTCCAGACGACATAATTATAGAGGTGCATGTCCCTGTTATGTACTCTACCGTTTATCGCTGCCTTGCTTACTAGCGTGGCGAGGACTCTGAGTATCATGATTTTTGGACAGACGCATATGATTTATCAGATTGTATCTTGGAAAGGTTCTTAAATATATCGTCTCTATCTTCATTCCAGTTATTATAAATTGTTTCCATCATTAAATAATTTAGGAGTAGAGATCTTCTTAGCTTTGTAGAGCCAATGCATATATAGTTCTATCTTAGTGTGATGATTGATGACTTGTGATTAGGCCCTTGTCTTAGGAATGATAGTATAGCCTGGCTTTAAATAGTAATTCTTGTAGCTAGTTCTCCTTTGTTGATATTTACTAGTTTTTCAGCCTTGATGATTGATTTATATTTTATTTCCTTTCTCTTTCTTTCAGTATGGCACCCATGACCCGAGCCCGTCGCCTGAGAGCAGCTGCAGCTACTGAGAGTGTGCCTCCACCTCTTACTGTTCAGGAGGTAGTTATCCCTCTATCTGATCCTGGGGTGGTGGCACCTCCTGCCATTGAGGAGATGGTGGTA
The DNA here is from genome assembly GCA_029216955.1 of Iris pallida. NCBI lineage: Eukaryota > Viridiplantae > Streptophyta > Magnoliopsida > Asparagales > Iridaceae > Iris > Iris pallida. The sequence continues at coordinate 15,517,276 of JANAVB010042220.1, forward strand.
GCCTCGCCAGAGAGTCTTCCTTCATCTCCTGTCGTTCAGGAGAGAGCTGCAGATTTGCCTGAGACCGAGAGCTCTTCCCTACCCTCTGCACTCCATACTGTACCACCCGAGGGTTTGCTACTTGATGCAGCCCAGGTGTTTGCATTTTTCCAAAAAAGGTTGATGGAGTCACAGAGAGCTCATGAGGAGGCCATGAGGGAGCAAATCCAGAGGTTGCTACGTCTGCGGGACTCTGTGCTTCTAGGAGGAGAGCCTAGCTCCAAGAGGACGAGGAGCAGTACCCAGTCCTACCCAGTGTTTGAGGAGTACCCATTTATCCAGCCTATATCATCATACCCAGCCCAGTCTCCTGTCCAGCAGAGGCCAGCTGAGCCGGAGCCTATCTGTGCCTACTTTAAGAAGTCTGGACACAAGTGGAACAACTGTAGAAAGAGACAAGGATTGTGCCTAATCTGTGGTTCAGCTGCACACTGGATGCAGCACTGCCCTGCTATACCTGCCCCAACCAGGGCCCTGCTTCCAGGAGGGAGTTCTGGTTCTCAGACCTAGCTGGAGGTGAGTTGACCTAACCTTAGTATTCCTTTTTGAGAACTTTGATGCATCCCTTGCTTGTATGTTTTGATACCTTGTGATTGCCTAGTACTGTAGCATGGTTGGTATAATTAGAAGAGATCACAGACTGATATTGCATGCCATGACCCCATAGGTTACACTTTTCAACTGTGTGATTTAAGATAGATTTCTGAGACTTTGATTGCTGGGGGTTTAACCTAGAAGGCCTGCTATCATCTTAATTTTGAGGACAAAATTTTTGTAAGGTGGGTAGGATTGTAACACCCAGTTTTCCAGAAGAGGGTAATTTTGAAATTTTGTAATTATAATTATTAATTAATGATATTTATTTCATATTAGAATTTTTAGTAATTTTTAATTAATTTTAAACTATTTAAATTTATGACTTGTGATTTTGGTGTTGTGCTAGTGATTAGTAGATACTGCCTACCCTAGAGCCTAGCCATGTGATTAGGGTATTTTTGACATTTTAGGGTTATTTGGATTTTATTATAATTTATTTGAATTTATGGAAATTTTTAGAATTTATTTTGGAATTGTTTGGATGAGGGTTGACTAGTGTTGACTAGGAGACTAACCTAGTGACTAACCTAGGTTGAGACCACTTGGTTAGGTTAAGTAAGCTTGGTTTGACCTATTTTAGTGAGGGTTAAGCCATTGGAACTTGTTTAGAGAGATTTGGAGTTGATTTGACTAATATGGCTTATGACTTCATAAGTCATGATTAATGACTTGAGACTTTAAGCCCATAGGCCCACCCAAGTAGCTAACCCTAATTCTAATCAGCCCATGGCTGGTCATTATGATCATCCCCACTCCTATTTAATGTCTCTACCACTTAGGGCTAGCCTCCTTTGGGAAATAGCAAAGTTTGGAAATAGAGATAAAACCCTTTCTTCCCCAATCCATAACTTCTCCATTTCAACTCCTTTTTCCTTCTAATTTCTTGAAATAGATCCTAATCTCTGTGTATTTCCTGACTATGGTAAGAAATTTCAGTGGAGGAGCAATTTGGAGGAGCTTGGGTGGCAAGAGAAACACCCCTCTTTGAAGCTTTTTGGGCATTTTCACACACCTAGGTAATTCCTAATCCTCTCCATAAAATAGAGATTTAATTGCATGAATAGGAAGCCCTAGGAATACCCTAACTACTGGTATAGGTATTGCTAAGATTTGTGTCCATTTCGTGTCCGTATCGGACACGTATCCAATAGGAAACCTAGGTGTTTGTAGAAATGCCACTAAGGATTCGATTTTCGATTTTTTGAAATTCTAATTACGTAGATATGTAGATCTTGGTGTGTGTATGAACTTTTGTGAAGGGTGTTATGTATTTTGTGTCGGTTTATGTCGAGTTTTTAGCCTTGGACACGTGCACGAACCCCACGCCTGTGTCCTGCCTATCGGGGTCTATAACTCACGATACAGGACACTTCGGGACACGAATTTTTGTGTGGAGTGAGGGGCAATGACTGACATCTTGCTCCCAAAATTTGGGAGCAGATGGTTGACCACACGCAGAGCTATCGAGCCCGCACTGACACACTCTGTCGCGCGTGGGCTGCTGTGCACACACAATTTTCACACTGACACGCGTGTGGACACGCCTGGACACGCGTCTAGGACATGGTGCAGGGTGTCCAAGGTGTAGCCCTATTATTGGCGAACACACTGACACGTGCACGTGACACAGGGGTGTCTGTGTCGTATCCTGGATCAATCGACACGCGTGCACGATGTTTGTACACAGTTTTGTGTCTGTGTGTGCACTGTTTGTGTTTATTTGTGTTGGACACGATTGTGTCGTATTAATGGACACGTGATGGACCCTGGGACACACAACATGTAATTATGTTACCAACCTTTTAAATCACATTTCAAGTGTATTTTCATTAAATTGTTTGTCATTTTCCCATTTAACTGATACATGGAACTCTCAGTGAATTCCAGTTTTTGGAATTCGATTTGGTACACCTATTTTGACCTGTTTATTTCTGTTTGAATATTGGTTTAAGTTCCTAGATTCATTCTCCTATATGTTATCATGCTATGTATCAAATTTGTGTTGATTTGGTGAAATATTGATTTTTAATTTGGGCTAGGAATGCGTAGACTGAGCAGAAACTAGTTTTCTGAGTTTAAAGTAAGTTTTCCTATTTTCTTGCAGTTTTAGATTTGGATGATTAGATTTTGTTGGGTTTTCGAACTCAATTTGGCACTGATACACATTCAAGTGCCTGATACAAATGCTGACACTAAATTGTTCGCTGAGGTTGTGATATTGATTTGGTCCCTGAGTTTTAACTTAGCATATACCTGAGATTATGTGTAATGAACTGAACTCTTCCTTTTAACTGAAATGTTAGTTTAGGACAAATCTGAGACTCTTGTACACACACAGGTCCTCTTAAGCTCCTGTCATTTCTTCACTATTTTTTTCAGTTTAATTTGGATCCCTACTGTTTGATAATGTCATGGCATGATTAATCGAGTAGGTTTAAATCAGTTCAGACCATGTGTGTTATGTGTTGGCTTGAGATTCACATTGTGTATTAATTGGGATTTAAACTGAGATTTAAGGTAACTGTTTTAATGCAGTAAACTGATATGAAGGGTAGTATATAGTTCCAGTTTTCATAATGTATATAGCTCACAGTTTTGGGTTGATTCGAATTGAGTACTGTCATGTTGTAGACTAAACCTGAGAATGTTAGATATGTAGACTGAAATCATAACTATTTTAGACTGATTTTGATTTAATATTCCTATCAATACTTTCCAATGCCTGAGCATACATTTTCCTGAGTTTTCATTCTAACCTTAATTCCTATTTTAAAGCTGAGTTGATTTGCATTATGGCTTAATGTACCCACTGTCTCCTGAATCTAAGAATCTATTGACACATTGATTGGCACTCATGCACACTCCACACTTACACAATTGTATTGACACACACACACATTGATGAGTTTTGCCATGGTTAAATTCCATACATGGGTACTTGTATTTCTTAAATGTTGATTTGGAATTTCATGCTAGATTAGATTAATAACTTGGTGTTGAGATAGGGTAAATGGATTTGAATTTTGCTTGGGACTTGACTGAAACTGGAAACCCATCCATTCATATTCCATCCCATTGATAGTTTTCCCCTTGCTTCCTTAACAGTCCACCTATGTTCAGCCCATGTTCAGGACTTATAGGACTCTCAAAATCAGTCCTATAGCACCCTCAATGACAGCCCTTAAACCACTCAAATGCAGTCCCAAATCCAGGCCCACATTTAGCCCCAAACCTGTCCATTCCCTGCCCTATATCCAGCCTCCAATATCATCCCAATAGACAGCCAATATCAGTCCATAATTACCCCTTTTACAGCCCAAGTCAGTCCACTACATACCTATATATGCATATATATATGTGTGAACATATAAGTCTATATGTGTGTGAGTTTAGAGTTGTCTGTGTATGAGTAAGTACGTGAATATACATATGTATGTGGGCATATAGCCATGGATAAATTTCCTATATATATATAGGTATGCCTTATATGTAGTGAGTATATATGTATTATATATATATGCAATGTTAGCCTATACAATGTTGGCTATGTATGTTTTGTCAAAAACTAAGATGTAGGCCATGTAGATACAATATGGGATATGATATGTTTGAATGCCATGATTTAGTGTCTAATGCACATGCCATGTTATATGCCTAACCTATGTTATGCAATGTAAGCCATGTTATGATAACTTAGCTAAAATGCCATGTAATGTATGAACCCATGCTATGTGTGATATGCCTAGTGGTCTAAACTAATATGGGCATGTGTATATATGAGTATATGTAAATATGTATATAGGCTTGTATGATATGTAAAATAGGTAATACAATATATGCATGGATAATGTGGTATATAAATTGTAGGGTTGATAGCTTGTATAGCCTTGTGATTGGTGTGTGATTGCTAGACTAGGCTTGGTTAGGCCTAGTGAGACTTATTAGTCTTGTTGGTCTAGGACTTGACCTAGTTTGACTAGTCTAGTTGACCAAAGTTGACCAAGAGTTGACTTTGGCCTAGTTCGACCTAGACAGCATGCAGATGCATTGTAGATTACATTTATCATCCCCTGTATACATCTTGACTTGTGTTGCTCTAACTAGGAGTCAGGTATCTCATCTCGGACAGTACATTTACTTCAGACATTCAGATACGAGGCGAGTACATTCTCTGATCATTTCATATCCTGTTTAGAATTATTTTTCTGCTTTAAATTATTTTACTTGATACTGTCACGTTGGTCACACGGATTGGTACTATATGGATCTTTTCATGAGATGTTATCCCCCTCGGGAGCATCGGATACAGCATGTTTTGTGCGTTTCACGAATCATCATGTATCTCTATGCTTCCTCTGATTCACGAACCGCCTGTGACACATATACTCTCATGTTCACAGAGCCCCCATGAATTACCTTTACGTACCACTCATTTTATGAGCCATGTGAAGTTTCACGAACCTTAACATAACTTGAACGGATCCTTGTGTATTGATTGGTGTTGGGGGAGTAGAAATAGACATGTGAATATTATCCAAGTAGCTGTAGTCATGAATCACTCTCTTAGCTGTAGTCATGAACCTTTTATGCCATTCACATGTTTATATTTTACTCTGACTCACTAGTCACTATTAGCTCTCTACTTATAGTAGATATTTCTATTACAGTTTTCTCTCTCTGTTTACATACTGCATTTCTTCAGTATCTATATCTTACTTTATTACATGATTATATTTTCTAACCTGCTATGAACTGTTGAGATGTACTGTACTCGCTCCTGTCCTGACTGGACCTGTTGAAAATATTACAGAGGACGAGGAGGAGGCCTGGGAGGATACCTTCTTCGGATAGCTCTAGCTGAGGACATCACCCCACTGCCTAGACTAGTTTAGTTAGGCCTTATCTTATTTTCATGTTGTCTTGAGACTGTTTAGCCAGATTTTACTTTTGTTCAGAGATGTTGAGTTGTATATATTCTTTCTTATTCAGTAGCTGAGATATGTACTCTGGATATTTGCTAGAATATTATCCTAGACTTTTCTATATTCAGTATTTCCTTGAGTTCTATATCATATCGTATTTTCTCTCTCCTTAGTTGTGATTGAGTTCATTTACTGCTTAGTATTATTTTGCTAGATGTATGTTGACCTAGGACAGCGTTCTACCACCGACACTGCGGCGTAGGCTGGGCGTTGTGACGTTCTCGTACCCTCACAGTGGGTGCGGGTCGTGATATTTACTTTTCTTGTATCTTACTGTTTCTCTGTATCACCACCTGTATAAAAACTGCCATATTCATCAATAAAACTGTCTATAACTGCTTTATAAGTTCTTTGTCTTTTACTTGGGTTTTCTTGATGAGTTGTACTCGTTCCTGTCTTGACTGGACCTGTTGTAAATTTTACAGATGGTTGCCCTGAGGACACATACCCTACATATTACAGACCAGGCGATGGTTTAGCTACCTATGGTCCCGACACTCAGGAGTGATCGGGAGTTTAGCTAGTTTGTCTTATTTTAGTTTTCCTGTTTAGAACTGGAGTTGTATATAGAGATTTGAGACTTGAGATGTATTTGAGATTGTTTGAGTTGTTGTTATTTTATTAGTAGTTTGGTTGTCTTTAATCTCTTAGTTATTTTTCGGTGGTATCTTATCGTGCTTAGACTGTGATTGAGTTACACCATATCTTATACTTGTCCTCCGTTCGGAGTTGATCATGATGAGTACACTATATACTGCTTGAGTTGATGGTTATTTAGAGACTTAGAACAGCGTTCTACCGCCGACGCTGCGGTGTAGGCTGGGCGTTGTTACGTGCTCGTACCCTCACAGTGGGTGCGGGTTGTGACAATGAGCCACGAAGATGTACAAAGATCTACGAGAGTTTGTTTGGTGGTATAGAATAAAGCAGGAAGTTGCCCGATTTGTCTCGAGATTTCTAATATGTTAGCAGGTTAAGGCAGAAAGATAAAGACCAGGGGGATTACTCCAATCTTTACCTATCCCAGAATGAAAGTGAGACTATATAACTATAGATTTTGTCTCAGGTTTACCATGAACACCCGACAGGAAAGACGCTATTGGTTTATCATGGATAGACTGATAAAATTAGCCCTTTTCATTCCGTTCAAGGTAGGGCTATCGACAGAGAAGTTAGCAGAGACATGAGGTAGATTATGCGGATTCATGGAGTACCAGTCAGTACTATTTCAAATAGGGACACCAGATTTACTTTATACTTCTAGAAGAGTCTATAGCAGGGCTTGGGCACTCAACTGAAGTTCAGCACAGTTTATCATCTACAGACTGAAGGACAGTCAAAGAGGACTATCCAGACCCTATAAGATATGTTGTAGGTCTGTGCTCTAGACTTTGGAGGATCCTGAAAGGATCACTTGCACCTGGTAGAGTTTGCTTATAACAATAGCTACCAGGCTAGCATAGGCATGACACCTTTTGAGGCTCTTTATGGCCGACGATGTCGTATGCCTTTATCTTGGGATGATGTTGGGGAGAGGACTTTGCTTGGACCCTAGATGGTACTTGACTCAGTTGAGATGGTCAAGTTGATCAAAGAGCGCTTCAGAGTTGCGCAAGACAGGCAGAAGCGCTGGACCGATAACAACAGAAGACCATTAGAGTTTTCCATAGGAGACATGGTGTTCTTGAAGATTTCTTCTACCAGAGGCACTATCAGATTTGGAAGGGGCATAAAGCTTAGCCCTAGATACATCGGTCCTTTTGAGGTGGTTGCAGGGATGTTGCGTACCGGCTAGCACTTCCTACTAGCTTGGATGGGTACACAATATTTTCTATGTATCTCAACTTCGCCAATATATTGCTGACCCGAGCCACATAGTTGATTACTTAGAGCTAAAGGTGGGACCGAGCCTTGCATATATGGATCATTCCATGGAGATCATCGACCGCCGGGAGAAGCAGCTAAGGAATCAGAAGATTCCTTTGGTCAGAGTTATATGGAGGCACCATCTCCTAGAGAGTCTACCTGGGAGCGCGAGGATGAAATACGGGAGCGCTTATCTAGGCTTTTTGTTTGATTGTTGTATTTCAATAAAATGTCTTGAATTTTAATATTAGTCTTTTGTTTGGTTGTTGTAAACAGTTGTGCTTGAATGATTGAATTTCAATAAAGCGTGGTTATTCTCTAAATTTTGAGGTCAAAATTTATTTAAAGGGAAAGATTTGTTACTCCCTAAAACTATTTTAGTAAATTTTAGAATTATTTCCTAAATTCTATTTAGAAAAGTATTATTTTGCTTTTCTTAATAAAACTTGGTTTAAATAATAATTCTGATTTTAAATAGTTAATTATGTTTTAATTAATTTTAATTTTAATTTATTAATTTTGATTATTATTATTATTATTAAATGATTAATTTGGATTATTAATCCTGATTATTATTTATGGGTTGGATTTCTTTTAACTAAATGGTTTCTAATTAATTGGAGCCTACCAAGTTTTGGGCTTTGGATCGTGGGCTTTAGCCTATAATTGCTAAAAAGAAAGATTAGTGCAGTTTTTAATTAACTCTAGATTATTAATTAGCTGTTAATTAATTAAGGTTATTAGTTAAGTGATTAGTTAGTTAGTTAGCAGTTAGTTATTTTATTTCACTAATGGCCCTAGATCTATTACAAATTACAGACTGTGACACTAGGACTGACTTAGAGAACACTCCAATAGTTTATTATAAATATTAGGGGTGTTTCCAGTTATTAATTTACTAATTTTCTGATAGCACAGTTCCTATCTGACACATTTTCCAACACATCACTCTCTTCCCACTCTGATCACTGCTGCCACCATTTTTCTTCGTCGCGCACCGCCTTGATCTCACCAAAGCTTTGCCGAACTTTGTCACCATGACTCGAGAGCAGCTATCCACCGTTCTCCTTGTCAGATCTCTATCTCACCGACCATACCAGTAGTGGATCTCGCCACCGTCGTCGGAGTGGTCGTCGATTGCCACAGTCCACCGTACCGCGGTGAGTTTCTTCTCACTATCCTCTTCTTTTATCTTTCTTCCTTGATTTCTGGCCGGATCCCGACATCCATGCCATGGAGTGACTGCAGATTCGATCTCGTCACCACTGTGTCGGAGAGTCACTGGGTCGTCATGAAACCGATCGTCGTTCGCCGACGCAGTGAGTTTCCTCGTTATTTTTCATCTTTTTTTTTCTCTACTTTTCTTCCTCATCTTCTTCTAGTTCTTCTGGGAAGTTCGATCACTACGGAAGCTATTACTGACGACACGCGAGCCTTCGACATAGATTCGACCATCACTCGTCGGGATCTGTCCTCTAATGCTTCAATCGAAGTTACAGACTGCCTGGCCATCACTGCCGAAGCCATTCGCCTAAACATCCGTGTATGACCTCGATCTTTACGAATGCCTCCTCGAAGATAGTACCGACCCATCGAGAACTGTGCCACCTCGAAGACTGTGTTACCTCTTCGATCTTTATACCGCCACGTAGATCCTTGTGCCGTCCTTCGAAGCTTGAGCTGCCGTCAGTAGAAACGAACGATCACCTCGAGACAAGTGCGCCGTTGAGTGAATACCTCTCTGCCATCGGATCCTGCCATCTTAGACGAAGCAGTCGTTCGATCTAACCACTTGCCGTCTCTTCATACTGTTAGGAGCTAGATCTGTCGCTAGTAGCCGGATCCATCTGCGTCAAGCTCCTCCGTCGGAGGGCCGAGGTGATCATGGTGAGCTTCTTTTGGTGTGAGTGGAGAGGAAGTGTTGATGTTAGGGTTTCAGGAAGAAATTTGGAAAGATGGTGCAAGGGTTTTGTTTTGGAGCTCGAGGAAGAATGGGAGGAAGTGACGAAAAGAATGAGAGAAAGAGAGAGAAAGAGAGAGAGTGAAGCTACGTGTGTGTGTCTATCTTTGTAGTTAGGGTTTTTGAGTGGGCTGGATTACGGGCTATAAAGTTTGGGCTGGCAGTTAGAAAAAGAATTAGAAGAAAGAATGTTAATAACAAGTAGAAGCAGTACTTAAGTCTATGAGCCAGTGAACAGAAGCCGGGTTGGGCTTACAGTGGTGGACTAATGTTTTGGGCTGTTGGTTAGAAGGAAAGTAATTAAAGAAAAGAAATATGAGTAAGCAGAAATAGTAGCGATCAGTTGGGTTGAGGTTAGGCCAGGCAAATTGGGCTGCACAGAAATTAGGAAGAAATTGGGAACATGTTGTAAGTCATGGGCTAGGCCATTATTCAGGAGTAGGGTCTGGTCTATGGACTTGTGAGATGGGTTTGGGACTGTTTTGTTAAATCTTAATTGATGTTGTTAATACCTTAGTAAATTTTAGTAGTATATATTCTAAAATGTTTATATAAATTTTTCTAGTATCTATTTTGACTAATATTAATTTCTTGTTAGTATTTAATATTATTTCTTGCTATGCTAGTATATATAATTAATTAATTCTATTATATAATTAATTAGTATTATCCTAGAAGTAATAAGGTTGGTTAATATATAATTAATTATACCTTATTATTATTATTATTATTATTTTGAGGTATCCTTTCTCCAAGTTAGGCCGTGGCTCAAAGCTACCCAGCCATCCAAGGGGGATTCGAACCCAAGACCTGTGCTTGGATGCCCCCCCGTACTACCACTAGGCTAGTGCCTTAGGGACAAATTATACCATATTAGCTAGTTAGCAATAAATAGATAATGTCATTGTTTAGAACCTAACCAACTTATATAATATGCTAGGTGGACATAGAGATTACTATCTCCCTCTTCTCGATCTTCTAGAGCAAGGCAAGTACTTCTATGATTTTGACTCATTTACTTCATGTCATGGTCTTTTCATATTGGACACATTATTACACGACTTGGTCTATATTTCTGGTTCACGATCTTTTACTTGTATCTGGGAAAGGAGAAATACTATAGATATGTGACCAAAGCCCAACTTAGGATTCATGTTGATAGCTTAGATCTTATACTTGTGCACGTAGGATTTAGGCCGTACCATTTACTTCTTCTTATTCATAATCTTTACCAAACTGGTCACATGTCTTAGTATATATTTCAAATTCACTTGTCATGATATTTTGCTACATGTTTTATAGTCAGTTTAGATTATGCATTTACTTTTCATGTTCATCATGTTCATTGTCTTTTTACTTGTTCACATGATGTACTTGTATCATTATTATAGATTGTACTTTGCTCCACTCCTGACTGGATATATTGCAGGTGAGCTTGAGGCTATTTGTACCACTTACTATGGGCAGGAGCCCAAGGCTATAGTTGAGCAGGATGACACCACTCAGGACTTAGGAGTTGCTGACACTTCGACTTAGTTCATTATGTTTAGTAGACTTTACTTGTTGTATTGTGAGGACTTGTGGATTGGACTATCACCTTTATTTTTGTCTCCGGATTTGTCTCCGACTTAGATTGGACTATCATCTTTATTTCTGTCTCCGGATTTGTCTCCGACTTAGGGTAAAAGGTGTAATAATGGCTGGACTTATAGTGGTGTATTGTGTTATACTCTGGGACGTATTAGATGATGTGATATTGGTTTTATGATATTATCTTGAGTTCTTAGATACTTAGTACATCTTACTACATTGAGTCTACAACGTAGGTTGGGCGTGTCCGACTCGTATCCGATTATTCGGGAGCGGGTCGTGACACTAAGTAGCGACAGAATATCGACTGACTAGCTACGATATTTTCTGTAAAATAAAGTATAAATTGATGTTGCAACTTCCGTCACTAGTATGTCATTATATATATCGACTGATTAGCGACGAAAATTTTCATCGCTGGCCATGAGTAAAAGTGAAACAGTAACCCTTTCTTTCTCATTCTCAAATCTTCACCCAAAATCTAATTTTCCCCCCAAAGCCTCTGCGACCCCGACTCCTCCAACCCCCAAAATTTTGGCGACATCCTTCTTATCCGACCAGACTGGTCCCCTCCTCCTCCGCCCAGTCCCCTCCTCCTCCTCCTCCTACACCGACCAGATTGGCCGGCCCCCTCCTCCTCCTCCTCCTCCGTCCAGACCGACCCCCTCCTCATCCTTCGACCAGACCGGCCCCTTTCTCATCTTCTCAGTCCTCCTCCTCCCAACCCCTTCCGAGCAGATGCCCCCTCCTCCAATATACTCCTTCTCCTCCGGTCTCATCCCTCGCACGACGACCCCCCTTCGGCCGTACCCTCCTCCTCCTTCGAAGGTAAACCCTAACCCACATTGCTATTTTATTTTCTTTATTGTATTTCTAATTTTGGGGGCATCTAAATTTGGATTTTGGTGTTGGACACATATAGACACGATACATTGGACATGGACATGAGCACATGACATGGATAATGGTCGATTCCGAATCCGTATCCAAAATTTTGGATATTATTCAAAATTTTGGATATTGGATTAGGATATCCGAATTTGTTTAGGATATTATGGAAAATAGATACAAATTTCTATATTAAGATATTTGGATACGAATTTGAGGTAGCCCATTCTAATTTTGCGTTTTCGAATATTATTCGAAATTTGTGATATTGGATTCGGATATCCGAATATTTCTCGAACATTAAGATATTCGAATCCGTTAATATTAAATATCTTTCTTAAATATATTTTAACTCTATGGTGGTGTTCTAGGATTATCAATATAATATATATAGGATTGTGAATATTAATTATTTATTAATATAGTTTGCAGTGTCAACCAATACCGGTCCGATACGGTCGATACCAATCAGATACGGTCGATACCAGTCAGATATGGTCAATACCAATCCGATATGACCGATATAAATTCGATACGATCGATATCAATACTCATAGGAATGGTCTGATACTGATTTCGATACCGATACTGTTAAACTTGGTTGTTACAATTAGGTACTAAATTAGATTTTACTTGTATTTACAATATATATGGTACATGGTGCATAATTGGTTTGAGCAATGAGTCGATACTTAATTGACCGTTCGTTGATGTATAATCGGCGACATGAGAGCAAGATTGTTTTGACGGATGATTTTAAGGCGGGCGTCAAGGAATTTCTAAGATACTTAGTAGCCAACCTTATTTCATGGACATGAGGCTCATAAAGTGCTCTTGTGTCAAATATAATAATATGCCATTCAAAGAGGTGGATCTCGTTAGAGAGCACCTCTACAAGAAGGGTTTCGTACCGAACTACAACGAGTGGATGGCTCAAGGAGAATATTTGGTTCTGCAATATCAGTCCTTCAATACGGAGGTGGAAGAGTCCACTCTCGGAGATCACTTCGAATATCAACATCAAATCTTGGCACTTGAGTTGGTATTTGATGCGGCCGGTCTAAGTTTTAATCCGGAGGATCCGAATTCTGATAGAACATAGTTCTATGATATGTTCAAGCATGTCGATACTCCGTTATACCCGGTTTGTAATTCACATTTTGTCCTATCCATGGTGATACGGCTGTTGAACCTCAAGTCATATTTTAACTTACCGTATGAATGCTACGACCGAATTATTCTGTTTGTTAGAGAGTTGCTGCCAAAAGGATAGATGGACTTGCCAAAAAACTATTACAAGTCAAAGATGATAATAAAGAAACTCAGATTAGGCTATGAAAAGATAGATTGTTGTCAAAATAGTTGCATGTTGTACTACGAAGAGAACAATGATAAAGACAGATGTATTTTTTGTCACGAGGATCGATACAAGCCAATTTAGGCCAACGAAAATCAGTTGAACGAGCAAGGTTGTGCCCCTACAAATACATGCAATTTTTGTCGGTCACAAAGAGTCTGCAGAGGATGTTTATGTATGCAAATACTGCAGAATGCATGACATGACATAGCAAAGAATGGAAGATGGATGAAGGAGAATTGTCTTATCCTTCCGATGGAGAGGCATATAAGTATTTTGATCGATGTCATCCTAGATTTGCTACGGAGCCTAAGAAAGTTTGGTTGGCTTTTATGTTCTGATGGGTTTACTCCTTTCGGACAGTTGGGATCTCAGTACTCTTATTGGCCTATGATTTGACCCTTTACAATCTACCACCGTGGATGTGCATGAAGACTCCTTACATGCTCTTGACACTTATCATACCCGGTCTAAAAAAAATCCAAAAAGAATATCGATATCTACTTGTAGTCGTTGGTAGACGAGTTGAAACAATTGTGGCAGTTCGACGTTCAGACGTATGATATTTCGATAGATTAGAACTTTTAGATGAGAGCGATGCTCATGTGGACCATCAATGATTTTCCAGCGTACAAAATATTATCGGGGTGGAGTACTCATGGTATTATGTTTTGTCTGATATGTATGAACAAGAGTAAGGAAATTTGCCTTCAGAATGGAGGAAAAGCTTATTTTTATCGTCACCGTCAGTTCCTTCATGCGTCGCATCCGTGGAGAAGGAACAAAGATGCCTTTAGAGCTGGTAAAAAGAAACTATCCCCTCCCCCCGTGTAAAATCCCCAAAATTTTGATGATTTTATTTTTAATCAAAGGTATTTTAATTGTAAATTATTGGACTTTAAAATATTTTTTTGTAAATACTTGGTAAGCAAGGTAAATGCTACATTATATGCCTACCTAGATAATAAGTAGGATGTACTAATATTTCAAAAAAAAGTATTTTTATTTTTAGAAATTTAACTTAATTTATTATTTTGAATATTGAAGTAATTCTTGAAAAGAATTTAATAAACCTAAAGTTTAACTTATGATTTTTTTGCTGCTAGCTAATATAACAAATAAATGCCGTATTCAGTTAAGGTATTGTGCAAATTAATTATTTACTTATTGGAAGGGTATTTTGATTTTTTTGGGACATAAAAATTTATATTGGATTATTTACAAGAATATATACATATATATATTTATATATATATATTATATATATATATATATATATATATATATATATATATATATATATATATATATAAATATATATAAGTAAAAAGAAAAAAAAATATATAAGTAAAAAGAAAAAAAGCCTTAAGCTAAGCTTCTCGTGAGATTCACGAGAAGCTAAACAACAACAACCCGAGCAAGAGCCCAGGACCAGAACCCATAGAGAACCCCCCACAAGTGTATAAGAGAACGAGAGAGAAGGAGGGAAAAAAGTTAAAAACCCTAATGCAAACCAAAACACCAGCAGCTATGCCTTTAACTCCCTGTGACACACGCGTGCGCGCGCAACTGTGAGGGCCACCGCAAATCGTCGGAAGCAATGGCGCACTATAACACCCATTTTCTAAAATAAGGGTAATTTTTAAATTTTGTATTTTAATTTATTTAATTATGGTATTTAAAATTTTAATATAATTTTTAGTGATTTTTAATCATTTCTAAACTATTTAAATCATGACTTATGATTTTGGTGTTTGACTAGTGTAACCTTAGAGCCTAGCCATGTGATTAGGATGTTTAACTAGTACATTATAGCCTAGAGGGTATTTTGGTCATTTTAGGATTTATTTAAATTTATTATGATTTATAGGAATTTGTGTGATTTTGATATTAATTAAATAATGGCTATGTGTTATGTTAGTCATGACTAGTGAGACTTGTAGACTAACCTAGAACTAACCCTAGTTGGTGACCCTAGTCTAACTCTAGTCAACCTACTTTTAGTCATTAGAGATTGGTCTTAAGGTAGGAAGGATTACTTAAGTAAAACTAGTTCATGACTTATGGCATAAGTCAATAACTTATGATTTATCAATTTTGAGACTTGTGATTAAGCCATAGGCCCATGACTTAGGCCCAAAACCAAATTAAACCCACCCATGGCAGCCAACTTAGGGTTTCCCACCCCTATTTAATGCCTCTTTCATTTAGGGTTGGCCTCTCTTGGAAATAGATCTCAAGTTTAGAAGGAGGTAAATCCCCAACCTTAGAAATTCCTAATTAATTCATTTTAGCTCCTTTTTAGTCCTAATCTTTTTGCAATAGGACCTAATTCATGTTTATATACTGATTTTGGAGGAGTACCTCAGTTTGCATGCAATTTGGAGATTTGGAGTTGCCATTTGGAATCCCCTCTTTGAAGCTTTTCTTGAGTTTTGATACTCAATAGGTAAATCATCTAAACTCATAGTTTTTCCTGATTTCTTTGCATATAAGGTTAGGTTTTAGGGTTTCCTAGCTGTCCCCAAAATTTGGGCACAATTCGTGTCCATTTCGTGTCCGTATCGGACACGTATCGAAATGGTATACTAGGTGTTTGTAGAAATGCCACATAGGAATAATTTTTCATATTTTTGAAATGTAATTACATAGATTTGTAGATCTTGATGTGTGTGTCAATATTTGTGAAGGTGTCCTAGTGTTTTAGTGTCCTATTGTGTCAGAATTTTAGGTTGGACACGCCGTGCACACACGTACACTGTGTCCTGCATCATGGGCTCATTTTCTTTCGACACAGGACACGTCGTGTCCTAAATTTTTTTGTGAGCCTAGGGGCAATGTCTGCGACCATGCTCCCAAAATTTAGGAGCACCTCGTGGAGTGTGCGTAGCGCAATCGTGCCCACACTGGTCGTACGAGCCATGCACGGGCTGCTGTGCGAGTGCACAGACACCACTGATACGCGTGTCGTATCGTGTCTGTGGGACTCGTGGATACGGTGCAGTGTGTGTCAGACCTAGGTCCATCCTAGGTGAACCCTTGGACACGAGCACGTGTCGTGTCGTGTCGTGTGTCGCGTGTTATACGGGCGTGCACGCGTGCACGACGGTTAAATGTGCACAGTACGTGTCTGTGTTCGTGCATCTATTTGGACACGACTCGTGTCCAATTTTTGGACACGAGATGACTCTTAGGACCCCTACACTATGCTACACTATTTACCAATTGGTTAATTGTAAATTAGATGGGTTTTTGGTTCGAATTCTCGAATTTTCCAATAGGGGACTGAACACTGATACTCTATTCTGAAAATTGATTTCTGATTTTGAATTGTCCTTTTTTATTAACAGTTAGATGCTTTAAATTATAGGATTTTGATTCACCTACATATTATGGGATAGTGTACATGATACTTATGGGTTTTCATTGGGTTGAGGGATTCCCAGTCATAGGTTTCAGAAGTCTGAAACCTGGGATTAATTCATAAGTTATTTCCTCACATTGCCTCCCCACATGATGAACACACACAGCCTTGGGATCCTATTGCACACTGTCAAATTTCCTGAGTTTTAATTCCTGTCTTTTGACTGAATATCGATGCTCATGTTGCCATGTTGATTTCCTACTGATTTTCCTATTTTGAACTGTTAAGACTGAACACTGTTATGATATGTGCATTAATGAAAACCTGAGAGTGAACTGCTATTGTGTTTCCCTGAGTTTGTTGGCCAATTTCAATATTGGTCCACCTATTTTCATTGAGTTTAGTTGCTAAATGGGAAGGAATGCATTGTTGGTAAACTGAACCTGAGAACACATGTATATGCAATGTAGACACAGGTACACTGATACCCACAGCTCCTGTTTTGTTTTTTTTGAATTGATTTTGATTCCTAAGTTGTTTGTGTTGTCTATTACCAAGAATTAATTCATAGACATGTATATTATATTGCTGAAATGATGATTTAGGTTTGGGTTTTGAAAATTGGGTATTCAAATCGATTTTGATATGTCAATTGTTTTGAAAAACCAATAACTGTCAATGGTTTCTAGAAACCTGAGATTGTTTCCTATTTTTCTTTCCAAAAATTGATTTTTGGTTTTGGTTTAGGGTTGTATATATGTAGGTAATTATATACCTAAATGTTTTGTACAATAATATTGAATGAAACCTCAAACTGAATAGGTTACTTGATATGTTGTTTGATGTTAACTAAAGTTTCCTTAATGTCAAACCTGAGACATTCCTGTCACTTGGCAAAATCTGAGATTTCCTTAATGAAAACCTGAGAATTGATCTTGACTCATTTCCTACTTTTAAACTATAATTTGATTCATGGGTTGATGTTATCCATTGACAAGAATCCCTTAGTCTTCTTGATACTAATCCTGAGTACACAGTCACACATGCCTATACCTTGACACACACTGATTTTCCAGTTTTCTCTCACATAACACTGTCACACTATTTTCAACCTATGCACACACACCCTCTCTCATATATACACACACACCCATTGCCTAGATGTACATATCCCCTCTCTATATATATATGTATATATATATCTAAATATGTGAATGTGTGCTTGAGATTCCTATGTTATATACATATATGTGTATATAGATATATATGTGGAGGGCATAGAAGTATAGCCTAGAGTATTGCTAATTGCCTAAGTAGTTGGCCTATAACTTAGATGACATGGCCTAGGGTACCCTTGGGTGGCCATGTGTATATTAAATGTACACATGTGTAGTACCCTATAGACTTGTGTATGGTGTTCTAGCTAGGATAGACTTGTTTAGACCTAGTTTAGCTAGTTGACCTAGAATTGACTGGTTAAGCCAGGTTTGACCAACCTAGACTTGTTTGACCAAGTTTAACCTCGTTTGACCTAGTTTGACTTATTTAGACTAGAACTGACCTAGTTTGACTGTTAGGGTTGACTAGAGTTGACCAAAGGTTGACTTTAGCCTAGATTGACCCCAAACTTCATGTAGATGCATTGTAGCAGTCTATTTCCTTATTTAGACTTGTTGTGACTTGTACTGTTCTATAGGAGACATACACCACTCCTCGGACAGTATATTCTCTTCGGACGTTCAGGATACCAAGCGAGTACATTCTCTGATCATTTCATATCCTATTTAGAATTATTTTCCTGCTTTAAATTACTTTACTTGATACTGTCACGTTGGTCACACGGATTGGTACTATATGGATCTTTTCATGAGATGTTATCTCCCTCGGGAGCATCGGATACTACATGTTTTGTGCGTTTCACGAATCATCACATATTTCTATGCTTCCTCTGATTCACGAATCGCTTGTGACACATGTACTCTCATGTTCATAGAGCCATCATGAATAACCTTCATGTATCACTCATTTTATGAGCCATGTGAAGTTTCACGAATCTTAACATAACTTGAACAGATCTTTGTGTATTGATTGGGGATGGAGGAGTAGAAATAGACATGTGAATATTATCCAAGTAGCTGTAGTCATGAATCACTCTCTTAGCTGTAGTCATGAATCTCCTATGCCATTCACATGTTTATATTTTACTCTGACTCACTAGTCACTATTAGTTCTCTACGTATAGTAGATATTTCTATTATAGTTCTCTCTCTGTTTACATACTATATTTCTTCAGTTCACGTATCTTACTTTACTGCATGATTATATTTTCTAACCTGCTATGATCTGTTGAGATGTACTGTACTCCTTCCTGTCCTGACTGGACCTGTTGAAATATTACAGAGGATGAGGATGAGGCCCTATGTACCACCTATTACGGAGCAGGCTTAGACGACACCTGCGACCTGGTTCCTCTGGAGGACCCAACTGCAGTACAGGATGCTACTCCCAGAGTCTAGGCTAGATAGCTAGGCTTTAGCTTTTCTTTCAGTATTGTTATTTGACTTTCAGTTGTTCTTCTGAGATATTGTATATATATTAGAGACTTGTATTGAGCTGGATGTTTTGAGTTGTTATCTTAGACACTTAGATTTTCTCCCTCTAAATTGTATTACATTGTGCTTTTGATCTCTCTATCTACCTTTACTATCCTGTATCTGCCTTAGATGTGATTGAGACTGTTCTGTTATGTCACCTCCATTCGGAGTGTATATACTGTACAGGTACTTTTATATTATTAGATGATTGACCTAGGACAGCGTTCTACCGCCGACACTGTGGCGTAGGCTGGACGTTGTTACGTTCTCGTACCCTCACAGTGGGTGTGGGTCGTGACAGGCACGACAAAGGCAGCCGCAACAACAACATTAGCAACAGCAGCAGCAAGAGCTCGAGGTAGCCCCCTTCACGATATAATTACTCCACAACCACTTGACCATTTTTCGAACCAATTGAACAGGTATGTTCACCACCTAACCCCCTGCAAGTCCTTTTAATTAGTTTGTTTTGATTCGCGAGGTACGCGACGAAAAATGAGTTCCAAAATCGAGAAAAAAACTTGATTTTAGAAGTTAGAAACTGTCTCGACCACCCATGTTTGCAGTCGATTTGTGACCAAGTTATTGTAAATTTTAGAAATATACCAGAATAGCCTTATAGACAACCTATACATGCTCAAAACCCTATTTTTAGTTTTATTTCTAGTTTTCTATATTATGTTTAAAATATGTTTGAAGTTGGCAAAAAAATCGGTTTTAAAAACGTAGAAAAACACCGATACATAGTCCGTCCCGACAATTCGGGCGACTTGGTCATGAACCACTTGCATCAAAAGGTGCATATGGACTTCGTGCACGTATGGGATTTGACAGAACTCGAATTGGTTGCTTGCGTGCGACAAATTTGAGGCATATCCGTCAAAAATCCTCGTATCGGTGATTTTGCAAACTTTCTAATTACTTTGTGCACGTTCGTCAGCTAGAGACAAAACTTATGCCAACATTACTGAATCATCTTTTTGATCCTATACGCCAAGTTTGGTCCGATTCTGATAAGGTCGACCGGAACGCCTATTTGGCGGGCCCGCGACCGCTCCAACGGGCGAAATTGTGCACGACCCACCGGAATTCAATTTTACACATATGTTGGGTTCGTCTCCTCAAATTGGACCTGTAGACATGTAGTTTGATGACTTTAGAGACCATAGATATCGGCACGCATTTCGATGCAAAACGGGTTTAACGACGGACATTATTTTGACCCGAAATTATGATTTTGTTCCTGTGTCCAGAATTGGACTTATGGATAATCTATCCTAGCTATTTTTCTTATTCTAGAAATATTGGTAATGTTTATTTCAGCATCCGAGGATGTTTGCGATAATTGGCTATCTCTGCTTCACTATTCTGATGGTTTGAGCTACTGGAACCTACCTTTTTTGCATACAACCTCAGGCAAGATACCTTGCCACAATATTCTGTGATTATTTTACTTTATTTTTTTAGTTATTCATATTCACTTTCATATATTCTGTATATTTTATAACAATATGCGTCCAAGTCACACTTGAGTGCAACCGACTGTATCGATCGTTTTATTGGTTTTTGTTTTATTTTCTTGCATTGACTTAGCATAGTGACCACCCATTGATAATGAAGGATTGGTATATCTCATAGGCCTTGACACATGCCTTACGACATGATGTGAGTCATTTGTAGGATACATACTCGCGTAGTCGGTCGGCCACCGATACGTATGAGACGTGCGACGGTTAGGAGTAACTGCCAATAGAATTACATGCTAGTGGACTGGACAGTTACTAGAGGTTCATATCAGTCATGGATGTAACCCTACTAGACATTGGGTGGGTAGAACAGTTCCTTAACGTATGGGCCACGTATGCACTTTCCCACTCCTGATCCTTTGGCCTTTAACATTCGATGGATGTTATTCTTTAAGGTCCTGGTATCCCTGAGGGACCATACCGATTCTCCTGTAGCCAGAGTGCCCATGCGTCAAAGGTTTGTTCTTAACTGCATTATCACTGTAGAATGGTTAGGCACCCTATTGCATGCACCTTCCTTTTCATTTATTATATATGACAGTTTATATGACATATTTTTTATGTATCTTATTACGACCCTCTGAGGACCTGGTGATCTCTCCAGGTGTGTGCTTTCATGTCTATTCGCAGGTGCTCTAGCCAAGATCGTGGTCTTCCCTTTCTATCAAGAGGGCTTGCTCTTGGATCGTCAATTACTATTTTTATCTATCATTTCCTTGTATTGTTCTTCTCGTTTAAATGGTTGGTAGTAGATTTGTCTCCGTCCGACTTTTGTACAACTGATAAATTCAGAGTTGGTTTTTATTATATAGTTATTTTCTTTTTATTGTGGATGAGATTAGTTTTCATGGATTACTATATTTTACAGCTTATGTATACATACGAAGATTCCACATATTGGAGTATACTTCATATGTATGCAGCTGGCATGCCTACGTACTTAGTTCGAAGTATTTTGGGACTGGGGCGTTATATGTTTTTGTGGTGGCCCATGTAGGTTATGTAACACCCAGTTTCTAAATAAGGGTAATTTTGAAATTTTGTATTTTAATTTATTTAATTATGATATTTAAATAATAATATGATTTTGGTAACTTTTAATCATTTTAAAACTATTTAAATCATGACTTATGATTTTGGTGTTTGACTAGTATAACCTTAGAGCCTAGCTATGTGATTAGGATGTTTAACTAGTACATTATAGCCTAGAGGGTATTTTGGTCATTTTAGGATTTATTTAAATTTATTATGATTTATGGGAATTTGTGTGATTTTGATATTAATTAAATATGGCTATGTGTTATGTTAGTCATGACTAGTTGAGACTTGTAGACTAACCTAGAACTAACCCTAGTTGGTGACCCTAGTCTAACTCTAGTTAACCTACTTTTAGTCATTAGAGATTAGTCTTAAGGTAGGAAGGATTACTTAAGTGAAACTAGTTCATGACTTATGGCTTAAGTCAATGACTTATGATTTATCAATTTTGAGACTTGTGATTAAGCCATAGGCCCATGACTTAGGCCCAAAACCAAATTAAACCCACCCATGGCAGCCAACTTAGGGTTTCCCACCCCTATTTAATGTCTCTTTCATTTAGGGTTGGCCTCTCTTGGAAATAGATCTCAAGTTTAGAAAGAGGTAAATCCCCAACCTTAGAAATTTCTAATTAATTCATTTTAGCTCCTTTTTAGTCCTAGTCTTTTGCAATAGGATCTAATTTATGTTTATATACTGATTTTGGAGGAGCACCTCAGTTTGTATGCAATTTGGAGATTTGGAGTTGCCATTTGGAATCCCCTCTTTGAAGCTTTTCTTGAGTTTTGATACTCAATAGGTAAATCATCTAAACTCATAGTTTTTTCTGATTTCTTTGCATATAAGGTTAGGTTTTAGGGTTTCCTAGCTGTCCCTAAATTTGGGCACAATTCGTGTCCATTTCGTGTCCGTATCGGACACGTATCGAAATGGTATACTAGGTGTTTGTAGAAATGCCACATAGGAATTTATTTTCATATTTTTGAAATATAATTACATGTATTTGTAGATCTTGATGTGTGTATCAATTTTTGTGAATAGTGTCTGGTATTTTAGTGTCCTATTGTGTTAGAATTTTGGGTTGGACACGCCGTACACACACGTACACTGTGTCCTGCATCACGGGCTCATTTTCTCTCGACACAGGACACTTCGTGTCCTGATTTTTGGTGTGAGCCTAGGGGCAACGACTGTCACTGTGCTCCCAAAATTTGGGAGCACCTCGTGGAGTGTGCACGGCGCATCGCCCCCGTACTGGTCGTACGAGCCACGCGCGGGCTGCTGTACGCGCACAGTTTGCGCACTGATACACAGCTGACACGGACACGACACGCATCGTGGTCACTGTGCAGGCGGTCCTAGGGGTAGCCCTACCCCTGGCGCATGTGTACGCAAGGCCACGTGTCACCACGTGGCCTGTGTCACGTGCGGGACACGCGTGCATGCGTGCACGATGATTTCGTGTGCACGGTTGGGTGTTGTGTTCGTGTGGTATTTTAGACACGATTCGTGTCCAATTCTTGGACACGAATGCACACCCTAGTGTCTTCACATGTATAGCATCTATTACCAACCATTGGTTTGTCGTTTTGATGTGTTTTGGGATCAAAATTTCGAATTCCCTATCATTCTCTGTTTTCACTGATACCTACTGAATGTTAATACTGAAAATTGATTTCTGATTTTAAAATTGTTTTTTTATTAACTGTTAGATGCTTCTAATTATAGGAATTAGTTCACCTACATAACTAATGAGTGATTGATATGTCACTTTGATTTGTACTAAGGCTAAGGGATCTTCGAAATGGTTTTTTTGTGTTGGGGTTGGGGATTCCTGTCAACAGGTTCTGGAACTGAACCTGAAAAACTAAAATCCCTGATTTAAAAACTGAATTGATCCCTTTTAATCCCTGTTAAAAACTGAATTTTGGTTTTGGTTTAGGGTTGTATATATGTGGGTATATATATATACATAAATGTTTTGTACAATAGTATTGAATGATACCTCAACTGATAAGTTACTTAATATGTTGTTTGATATTATCTGAGATTTCCTTAATGAAAACTTGAGAATTGATCTTGACTCATTTTCTATTTAAATTGTAATTTGATTCGTGGGTTGATGTTATCTATTGACAGGAATCCCTTAGTCTTCTTGATACTAATCCTGGGTACACAGTCACACATGCATATACCTTGACACACACTGATTTTCCAGTTTTCTCTCACACAACACTGTCACCTCAACACCTGAACCTATATGTCTCAACACACACACACACATTCAAATCACACATCCACAAACAATCTACACACACACATAACCCTATTACACAAACCCTCATGTGCTACACACAAACACAAGCAATCACACACACTATGGTACTTGAGACACTATGACACTGTCACATTAATCCACACTCACACACACTGGCCACCTCTTTATGCACATTAGTTCACTGTCACTTCAACACCTTAAACTGAGAACCCCCCTTTGCCATTCATTTATCTTGAGACACTGAGACACTTTGAACCCGAGATTGGGACACCTACACACAGTCCAAGCACACATACACATGTCTACACATGACACACACACACACACATTCATGTATCCCTTTATATGCATATTAATATATACATATATTACCTAACCTATGTGTATGTGTGTTTACATGTATATATATATATTATGTGGGTAAATAGTTATACTAGTGTATATGTAAATGTGTAGGGAAATGCCAATATTGTATTGCCCTTTTATATATGGTATATATATAGATAATGGTATGTGAGTGTAATAGATAGATATATAGCCTATGTAAATGTGTATTGGGTTATGTAGTAGGGATGCCATTGGCCTATATGTGATTTGGCTCATGGACTAGGAAGGATAGCCTATGGCATGTGGTAGGGATACACTTGTGTATCACCAGACTAGTGTGACTTGTGTGATATTTAGCTAGTTGACCTAGAATTGACTGGTTAAGCCAGGTTTGACCAACCTAGACTAGGTTGACCAAGTTTAACCTCGTTTGACCTAATTTGACTTATTTAGACTAGAACTGACCTAGTTTGACTGTTAGGGTTGACTAGAGTTGACCAAAGGTTGACTTTAGCCTAGATTGACTCCAAACTTCATGTAGATGCATTGTAGCAGTCTATTTCCTTATTTTAGACTTGTTGTGACTTGTACTGTTCTATAGGAGACATACACCACTCCTCGGACAGTATATTCTCTTCGGACGTTCAGGATACCAGGCGAGTACATTCTCTGATCATTTCATATCTTGTTTAGAATTATTTTCCTGCTTTAAATTACCTTACTTGATACTGTCACGTTGGTCACACGGATTGGTACTATATGGATCTTTTCATGAGATGTTATCCCCCTCGGAAGCATCGGATACTACATATTTTGTGCGTTTCACGAATCATCACGTATCTCTATGCTTTCTTTGATTCACGAATCGCTTGTGACACATGTACTCTCATGTTCACAGAGCCTTCATGAATCACCTTCACGTATCACTCATTTTATGAGCCATGTGAAGTTTCACGAATCTTAACATAACTTGAACAGATCCTTGTGTATTGATTGGGGATGGGGGAGTAGAAATATGCATGTGAATTTTATCCAAGTAGATGTAGTCATGAATCACTCTCTTAGCTGTAGTCATGAATCTCCTATGCCATTCACATGTTTATATTTTACTCTGACTCACTAGTCACTATTAGCTCTCTATGTATATTAGATATTTCTATTACAGTTCTGTAGAAGCATGGAAAATACTAAAGAAAATGACACATGCGACCAGGAAAGATCCATGCGGCTCAGAAAACTCATGCGGCTCAGGGAGTCATGCGGCATAAGGAGCTATGCGGCCTGAGGCATTCCATGCGGCTCAGAAGACACGTGGCCTGACAGTGCTCCCCTCCGACCCATGCTGCATTAATTGCTTTGACGGCTGACCCCTCTGAAAAGTTGACAGCCCTGACACAAAAGCAGGTAATTATGACTCTGTCATAATGATGAATCTCTAGGGAAGAGAAAAGAGATCTCTGACACAAATCCCCCGAAAGCCATAAAAATGCCACGTGGCCTTGCCACGTGGGCATTCGTATGCGGCTCACTTCTCATGCGGTTCAGAGTGAGTCCTATGCGGCTCAGGCCAAGAAAGTCTTATGCGGCTCGAGCAAAGAATTTCCCATGCGGCTCAGAGTGAATCTACCCTATGCGGCTCAGGCCATGAAAGCCTCATGCGGCTCGAGCGAGGACTTTTCATGCGGTTCAAGAGGATCATATCCATGCGGCTCAGGCGGATATGTACCTATGCGGCCCACAAGGATTACTCCTTTGTGGTTCGAGGGCTCAAGTGAGGGCCACTGCCCAGGCAGTCCTAACACGTGGGCTTAATCATATGCGGCTCAAATTCATATGCGGCTCACTCGTCATGCGGTCCAGACCCCCCAGCAGCTCCTAGGACACGTGTCCTAAACCGATTAATTCCTCAGATTTGCTGCCATTAAAGATTGGGTCAAATCCCAATAATCTGGGACACGTGGCAGGAGAATAAATTTAATTGTCAGAAGATCATTATAAGGAAGATTTATTCCAATCAGCATTAATTGCTAATGGGATTTGGTGTAATCTACACCTAAAGGCTCGGATTCGTCACAATCAAAATTGAACGGCCTGGATTGACCAATCTATTGGCCGCCGCCATCTCCAAGAGCTAATCATTGGCAACCCTAATGATCACATCCCACTATTATAAATAGCAAGGTGCCATTCCCTTGAAGAGAGATACAATAACAGAGAGAAATACGTATATACAGAGGGACTTCCCCCCTATAGTCAGAGAGAGAATACACAGAGAGAGAGAGAGAAGCCAGAAGAGCAACAGAGAAGCAAGAAGAGCATTTCTTCGTCAACGCCAACCATCTTCTCGTAGGAGCCAAGGATGCATACCGATCGTCCAAGGAGTAAGGCAGGGCTGCCGTCGCCTTCCCGAGCCTCTATCGTCACCCCCCAGAATCTAAAATAAACAATTGTACTTAGACTGCTGTACCTAGGTTTTCGTCCCTAGGCTTTCTTTGTACAAGCGAGTTTGTAACGTGAAGTAAAAGTTCGATCCTCCGATAATTGTTCTGTTCTTTTATATTTCATGGCAAACACGATGGCGACTCTGCTGGGGACTAACTTTTCTACGGCTGAGGAGTTGGTGACGCAATCGGATGCAGCCAAGCTTGGCTCCACGCAACAAAAGTTGGTCGCCCGGTTCGACCAACAGGCGTTCGAAGAAATGCTCTCCGACAAGAGCACTGGCCCGGTCCAGAAGCGAGCCCGCACAAAGAAGGCCCGTAAGAAGTGGAGACCCCGATCCTTCATTCCTGCTGAAGCTCTTGCAGAGACACCCTCTGTTGTTCAAGACGGCGAGCAAGATTCCCCTGCGGCCCCACTTCAGATCATAGACAACTCTGCTGTCCCTAAGTCTGGCAGAAGAAAACACTATGATGCTGGACTTGCAGGGGCAAAGAGGAACTCTATGAGATCCGAGCCGCATAAGGGTATCAGCCGCAGGGAGAAAGCTCATGCGGCTACATCCTCCAGCCGCATGAAGAAAACTCATGCGGCCATATCTGTCAGCCGCATAGCTTATGCGGCTACAGCTGCCAACCATATGAATGAAATCCATGCGGCTAAGAAAGTCAATCGCTTGCAGAAAACCCATGCGGCCACAATTGCCAACCGCATGCGGCCAGCCTGTATGGTCGTGACTCCTAGCCGCACAAAAACAATTCGTCCGATGACAGAAGACAACCGCATGCAGACGGCCTGCACGGTACCTAACTCTAGCCGCATAGCGTCCGTTTCACGCTTCTCTCGATCAGTCTTCGACCGTCTCTCATGCGGTCCTGACCCTGATGGTTCTCTGGATGATAAGCCAGATTCTGTGGTATCCAACTTGGACTCCTCCTATTACGCACCCACAAGTGCTAAAAGGAGGAAGTCTAGGGCAGCGCGGGCTCATCAGGCCCAGTCAGCTGTCCCAACCTCTGACTATTGGGGCGTCCCATTGACTATCACGCGGGCCTCGAATGGAAAGTTGTATACAACCTCTCGAGTCCAGCCCCCGGCGGCAAACAGACAGAGTGGTTCCTCTGACCTGCGGGAGGCGATCCTCCACAAACGCAAAGAAAGAGAAGGAGTGTCGACGTGAAAAGAGTCCTCGCTTGGACATCGCTGCACCCAAATCATCGTCAATTGCTGCTGCAACAACGCAGCAGTGACGGAAGATCGGCCGTCCGTCTTCCAAAGGCTACAGCACCCGAACTCAGAAGATGAGGCACCTCCTGTTGTCTCCTGCAATTCCGCTCAAAAGGTCCCCGCCGAAGGGAGAAGGAAAAAGACGAGTATCTCCAGTCCCAAGATATCAACCACTACAGCTAAGAAACTATCGTCTAAACGGTTGTCCTCTACCGGTGTATTCCAACACACCCGTTCAAAGACGAAATTTACCGCGATGGGAAATTCATCATCCACATCGCTGGGGGTTGAGGGAACTGGGGGTAGCACTCCTCCGAACATCCGCAACAATCCGATGTTTCAAGGAGCCGAGCCCGGACAAACAACTCTTCCATCAGGGGCAACAGACGCTGATGTCCCCGAAGACATCCGTAACTCTCAAGACGAAGCAAGCTCTGAAGCTAGGGATACCGTTCCCTCCGAGTCCGAGCCCGAAGAGAACATTCCCACCTATCCCGATGACTTCTCGGTACATGGGTATGACTCGGAGGGCATATCCTCTACCGTTCCTTCCATCCCTCCTTATGTAAGGACGATTTTCATGACGGACAGCAACCAAGGTGGTTCCAATGATCGCCAGCGCATCGACAATCTCGAAGCCATATTACTTGCTTTGGTCAAGTCTGTAGACGAGATTAAAGTGGCCCTGCCCACTATACAAGGAGGAACACCTGGTCAAACAAGCACGGGCCCCGCGGTCAATATAGATTCGAACTCAGCGGCACCAAGCCCGGGCAATAATCCTCCCGAAATAACAGCCCCTACCACGACAGATAAGACCCGAGAAGTAAGGAGAGAGGTCCAGGAGCTCCGAGCCATGTTCCATGCCCGAGAAAATGCTCAAGATCTCAGAATACGGTAACCATACCCTGCTGAATGGAGGGATGTTCCATTCCCACCAAGATATAAGCCGTTCAATATCAACCCGTATGATGGCAAAACCTCAGCAAGTCGGTACATCACTTACTTCGAGGTCACCACCGACCATCTGCCCCATGATGATGCTATCTTCACATGGTTATTCATTAGGGCATTGGAAGGAGTCGCCTTCGATTGGTACCGCAATCTACCGGACAACTGCATCCACTCCTTCGCCGGCTTCAAGCGCCTGTTCTTGGAGCGATTCTACGAAGTAGGACAGGACGTCACTATGTCCACTCTCATGGACGTCGTCCAAGGAGAGAAGGAGTTGACAAGGAACTACATCGAGCGATTCTGCCAGACCGCCATGAAGCTGCCTTCCGAAAATCCAGATTCCTCTTTGATTGAAATTTGCCAAAAGAGACTGCTTCCAACAATTAGTCTCTGGATGGGCGAAAGTCAATTCAAAGATTGGAAGGCGTTCATCATCAGCACCACAAGCGCCGAAGAACGACTGAAGAAGGCTCGCCAACTGGGATTGCACATCTCAGAAGGAGAGAACAAGGGCAAGCATCCCAACAACGATAATGGGGGTAACCCTTCCAACAATCGGAACAGCAAGGGAAAGCAGGCTATGGTGGCCGACACGGCCCAGAAGCCCGAGTCACAACCAGCCGACAAACAATGGCCTCAAATCACTTACTCTTTCGAAGACGGCCACGTCAAGCCTATCTTGGACATGCTCATACAAGGAGATAGAATTCAGCTTCCTCCACCAAGACGGGAGCCTCGGCCGGCTGATCTGGAGAACCCAAAGTTCTGCCATTACCACCGTTATGTACACCACGCTACACACGAATGCTACCAACTAAAATGGTACATCCAAAGCCTCATCGATTCGAACGCTCTGGCCATCGACTTCGAAGAGGTAACCGTAGCAGCCAATATGGTGTCCGTACAATTCGGCAGCTTCTCTCCGACGGAGACTCAAGACGGGGTAATCCCCGTCCCTCTGGCGACGATAGAGATTACCAATCTTCCACCTCCCCGGGAACAGGCTGCTGGTCTAGTACCTCTCACCACTTCACGAGGAGAGGTCATGTGGGTCCATCCAGACTTGGTGTCAGAAGTAACTCGGCCCACACCATCTCCCACCAACAGAAAGAAGAGTAGAAAAATCAGGACCTGCCACACAATCTCAGCAGACAACGAGGAAGCTACAACCGTCGTCACGCGGTCCGGAGCGCAATCCCAACCTGTGGTTGACAATCCAGCTGAAAATTATCAACCCACTACAACTGATGCTCCGGGACCGGCTCAGCCTTCGACGACCGACAAGCCTAGGCCGAAGGAGACTCGCTTCGACAAATCTCTCCGAAAAGACGCAGCCCAAGGGCTAGAGAGGCCCTACAACTTTGACATCTTAGCACAATTGGCTAACACTCCGGCCAAATTGTCACTGTACGAACACCTAAGGCTCTCCAAGGACGTTCGTATTGCATTGAGCGAAGCACTCCAAAATGCCGATGCCTATCTGGCTCAATCCAACCTCACCGGGGAGGACTCACCCGTGGATCTCCAAGACAGTGCCTGCACGGGAGCAATACCCAATATCATCTTCACTCCGCAGGACATGCTCATCAAAACCAACCTACATGATCGCTCGCTATACTACACGGGATACATCGGCGATGTGAAGATAGATCAGATGCATATAGATCCTGGCTCTTCCATAAGCATCATCCCGAAGGGCTTGCTACATTATCTCTGCATCCTAATGCATCGCCTGACGCCCACAAACACTGCCATCAGCGGTTTCAATTCGGGCAGGAGCTACCCTATTGGAAAGATTCGTCTGAAGTGTCAAATTGGCGACCTCCAATTCGAAGTCACCTGCTACATCATAGATGCAGACACTTCTTATAACATCCTCTTAGGGCGCCCATGGATACACGATTATATGATCGTGTCTTCCACGCTACACCAGTGCTTTAAATATGTCGACAAATACGGCTTCGTGAAGACGGAATTTGCTGATATCGATCCCTTCAAAGGGGCCGAATCCTACTACTCAGACTCCTGCCTATACGAAAAGTCGAAGAGGCACCTTGATGAAGGAGATGCACAAACTCATACCGAGATAGCCATGGGATCAGAAGGACCCCTGACGATCCACCTCCAAGCTCGCAAACCGGGCAAGTCTGTACCCCTTACCGCCACTCTGCGGAAGGACGCAATCAGCCTCTCCGCGCAGGAGGAGTAAATGATAATCCGGCTGCCAAGGTCCGGCCAAGTGCCGAGACCCACAACGGAGCTACTGATAATCAGGCTACCAAGAGTCAGCCAACCACAAGCAGGAAAGCTCAACCCCTCGGACATGCCCATGACGATACGCCTTCTCAGGAAGGGTCGTCACCCCGATGCAAGGTTTGATACTTCTAGCGAACCAGCCACTCCTTGCCCCACATCAAATGCCAAAATGGGGGTCGCTAGTCTGCCAACAACTCCACGCTCTGCTCCATCAATTGAACCACTGACAATCAAGCTTCCTATGTCATCCTCTCAGTCTTCGTTCACACAGGGGGTAGCCGAAGAGGAACCGAAGCTAGCCAAGAATATGGCTGCCCACACTGATGTCCCCTCCGCTGATGATGTAATCCCCCTAGAAAAGATACCTTACGTCATCAATAAAGGGTTATCTTTGAACTACACCGAGCTCAATAAGCTATGTACAATGTATGCTATAGAACACGGTATAGGCACTCACCTACATACACAGGTGACAAATGTGTACACCGCGATCCAGCTTACTCCAGTAGAAGACGCTTACCGAATATTCGAGGGGGAAGATCATCCGATCATCTTCGGCCGGACGAACAACCCGCATCCCCTCACCATAGAAGAAGTCGACCTCGGGTCAGATGCCGGGAGACTGCCTCTGTATCTCTATAGCCCTCAATCCAAATATCTCATACAAAAACAGGGGTATGATCTGGAGACGACGCCAGGATTGAACTACGGCACTGGACGACGATTACCTTTGAAGTCGCCAGTCCCGGCGGGCAAACCACGGAACTACTATAACAAAACTCGATGCGGGTTAGGGTATGTAATGCCTACTACGACCCCTGAAAGTTCAGATGAAGAATGCGACTGGCAGTCACATTCAACCGGATCACCAACTTCCGACTCAGATACCAGCATCGGAGATGTGTTCAGACAAGTCATGTCAGTCAACATGGCATTCGCCGACGCTTACGAGAAAGACGAAGACATCCCCGAAATCCTCGAGCTAGAGCCATGGGCCCAGCAATTAGACGCACAATGGGAAAAGCGGTTCGAACTGATAGAACCTCCTACTGAAGATGAGGTCATACAAGTGGATCTCGACAGCGAATCTTCTCCAAAACCGATTTTCACCAGTAAAAGCCTAACTGACGAAGAACGGGAGTCGCTGTTAGAACTTATCAGAGAGTACATTGATGTGTTCGTCTGGAGCTATAAAGACATGCCAGGGTTAAATCCTGACATCGCTCTTCACAAACTCAACATTCGACCAGATGCAAAGCCGGTCAAGCAACAACAGCGACGCTTCCGTCCAGGCATCATGGACACGATCGAAGCCGAAGTCAACAAACTGATAGCCAGCGGCTTCATTCGTGAGGAGCAACATCCCGATTGGGTCGCCAATATAGTAACCGTCCTAAAAAAGAATGGAAAGATTCGAATCTGCATCGACTTTCATAACCTGAACGAGGCATGCCCCAAAGATGAATTCCCCCTTCCTATTACAGACATCATGATCGACAATACCTGCGGCTTCGAACGCATGTCATTCATGGATGGCTTCTCGGGGTACAACCAAATCAAAATGTCTCCTGATGACGAAAATCATACTTCATTCCGAAAACCAATTGGCACGTACTGCTACACAGTCATGCCTTTCGGTTTGAAGAATGCCGGCACCACATATCAAAGAGCCATGAGCATCATCTTCAGAGACCACTTACGCAAGACAGTGGAGTGCTACGTTGACGATATAGCCATTAAGAGCCGCTGCAAGGAAGACCATCTGCAGGATCTAAGGACGGTATTCGACCTAATGCGAGCGCACAATTTGAAAATGAACCCTACGAAGTCCTTTCTGGGCGTATCCAGCGGAAAGTTCTTAGGCTTCATCATCACTGCAAAGGGTATCCATGTAGACCCTGAGAAGACAAAAGCAATCATGGAGATGGGTCCCCCGAGAAATCTTCGCGAACTCAGAGGCCTTCAAGGGAGGCTAGCTTATATCAGAAGATTCATTTCCAACCTCTCCGGGCGATGCCGACCATTCACGCACCTCATGAAGAAATGAGTCTCATTCGTATGGGACGAGGAATGCCAGCAGGCTTTCGACAGTATCAAAGAATATTTATCAAATCTTCCAGTTTTGGTGGCCCCGGTTCCTGGAAAACCATTCCTGCTCTATGTACGAGCAATGGAACACTCCCTCGGGGCTTTACTGGCACAGAACAATGATGCAGGCCACGAGCAGGCCATATATTACCTCAGCCGAATGATGATTGGGCCAGAGCACCGATACACCGCTGTGGAGAAGGAATGCCTCACCCTGGTGTTCGCCATTCAGAAAATACGACACTATATCACCGGACAAATGATACATGTGATCTCACGAGTCAACCCTCTCAGGGTCCTCATGACTAAACCAGGGGCACTCAGCTCTCGACTCGCCACATGGGCAATATTGATGTCCCCTTATCATATGATCTTCGTCCCCCAAAAGGCAGTCAAAAGTCAAGCCCTGGCAGACTTTTTAGCAGCCCACCCAGGCTCAGAGTCCTCCAGAATATATGAAAAGATCCCAGACAAGGTCGCCGACTCGCATACAACCTCTCACGAGGCTATATGGCGAATGTTCTTTGACGGTGCTTCAAGGACCGGACCTAAAGGCAATATACTCGTCGGAGTCGGGGTAGTGCTGATCTCCCCTTCCGGATTGGTGATTAATCGCACTTATTCCCTCACCGAGCCCTGCTCTAACAATGTGGCCGAGTACAACGCTCTGGTCATTGGCCTCCAACTTGCAAGAGAGCTGGGGGTAGAATACCTTGAAGCATACGGCGATTCCCAACTAATCGTCAATCAGATCCGGGGCTCGTACGAAGTCCGCCACGAAGACATGATTCCTTATCACCAAATTGCGATCGATATCATCTCGTCATTTGAGGGGTTCTTCATCGAGCATGTCCCCAGACTCCAAAATATTAAAGCCGATGCCCTAGCCGGTCTGGCCGCTTCCCTAGCAGTCCTGAATTATGATCGCCAATCAGTGGATGTGATAGGCCACGAACTATTCTGTCCCAAGAATAATGTGCAATTCGTGGCGAGTTATTCCGCCCAGACAATCGATGATGCCCCAGACTGGAGACAACCATTCATCCACTTCGTCGTCTACGACATCCTGCCCGAGAACCCAAAGGAAGCCACTTCCATCAGACGACATTCTCTCAGATTTTTCTATGATACAGAGACAAAAATGCTGTATCGCCGCTCCTACGACGAATTACTGCTTCGGTGTCTGTCAAATACAGAAGCCAAAGAAGCTGTACGAGAAGCTCACGACGGTGTCTACGGGGCCCACCAGCCTGGCCCAAAACTGCAAGATCGCCTTCGCCAAATGGGCTACTATTGGCCCACGATGGTGGCAGATGCAATAGATTATGCTAGAAAATACAAAGCCTGCCAAGTCCACGCGGACTTCATTCACCAACCATCCGAGTTTCTATATCCGACGGTGGCATCCTGGCCATTCGAAGCATGGGGAATGGATATCATTGGTCCAATCACCCCACCTTCCTCCAGAGGACATCGCTTTATACTTGCGATCACTGATTACTTCTCTAAATGGGCAGAAGCTGTCCCACTCGCAGAAGTCAAGACTTAAAACGTGATCAGCTTCCTTAAGCATCACGTCATCTACCGCTTTGGACTGCCCCGAAGAATCATCCATGATAATGGTCCGCAGTTTGCAAGCCACGCATTCTATCGGTTTTGCGATAAACACCGTATTCAGAATATCGCTTCGACGCCGTACAACCCGGCAGCAAACGGGTTAGCAGAGGCATTCAACAAAATAATTATCAAACTCCTTAAGAAGTTTGTCTCCTCCAACAAACGCGACTGGAACGAGAAACTCGGCAAATGCTTATGGGCTTATCACACCACAGTTCGAACAGCCACTGGGAATACGCTATTCTCCCTAGTGTATGGGAGTGAGGCAGTTCTCCCATTAGAGACTCAAATACCCTCACTCCGCGTCGCCCTCACTTATCAATTGACGACGGATGATAACTACCGACGTCGACTGCAAGAGTTAGAGGCCTTAGATGAAAAGCGCCTCCTAGCTCAGCAAAGGATTGAGCTGTACCAAGCACGTATCTCAGGAGCCTTCAACAAGAAGGTCAAAATCAGAACATTCCAAGTGGGCGATCTTGTTCTGGCAGTCCGGAGGCCAATGGTCATGACTCACAAGACCGCCGACAAGTTCCAGCCAAAATGGGAAGGCCCATTTATCATCGAGGCCGTGTTCTCCAACGGTACTTACCGTCTCGCCATGCAGAACGGAGACTTGCTCATGTTGCCCTTCAACGGCAAGTTCCTGAAGAAATACTATGTTTAAACAACATTCTCCAGATCATCGAGTCACGTACCCGCTAGTACCACTGAACTCACCCCCCAATTTTCTAGATTTTCGAGTCACGTACCCGCTGGTACCGCTGAACTCACCCTCACAATTCTCCAGATTTTCGAGTCACGTACCCGCTGGTACCGCTGAACTCACACTCACCATCACAACATTCCAGATTTTTGAGTCACGTACCCGCTGGTACCACTGAACTCACCCCATAAAATCCCAGATTATCGAGTCACGTACCCGCTGGTACCACTGAACTCACCCCATAAATTTCCAGATTTTCGAGTCATGTATCCGCTGATACCACTGAACTCACCATCATAGTTTGTCAGATTTTTGAGTCACGTACCCGCTGGTACCGCTGAACTCACATCCTCTATATCCCCGATTATCGAGTCATGTACCCGCTGGTGCCGCTGAACTCACACATCTACAATATTCCAAATTATCGAGTCATGTACCCGCTGTGCCTCTGAACTAACATCCCGGTCACTCTTTCAGATAGAAAGTTATGTATGATCATACCTCTGAACTTTCTTCTTGAAGGAGATCCTCCCTCATGATCTAACACCCGCACTTCCAGTGCACAAAAAGGGTAATCGATCCACAAATTTCCAAAACGGCCATGTCCTCATTACCTCTGAGTCGTTCCACTTCCGCCAAAAACAAATCATCCCTCACACAGAACTTCCATGTCCTCATTACCTTTGAGTCGGTCTATGTGCCCTCCTTCATTGAGCCTACTCCTGTCATGTCCTCATTACCTCTGAATGGGAAGGCTCCGTCGAAGAAACCTTCATACTTACCATGTCCTTGTTACCTCTGAATAAGTATGATGATCCCCTTTCGACCTATTATCTGTACCCACAACCGGAGTACGCCAAGGGTAATAGGTCCACAAATGTCCTCTGTTGACCACAAATGTCCTCTGCTGACCACAAATGTCCTCTGTTGACCATCAATATCCTCCGTCGAATTCACTCCTGCCATGTTCTCATTACCTCTGAGTAGGAAGACTCTACGTTTAAAAAACCTTCCCACTTGCCATGTCCTCGTTACCTCTGAGTAAGTATGTCGGTTCCTCCTCATCCTATTATCCGTATCCTAAAACCAGGGAACGCCAAGGATAATAGGCCCACAAATATCCTCAGCTAAGTTTCTTAGCACAAACCTACCATCTCATCATGCCCCAGGAGCCCAGCTGCTCTACGGCATTCCTTTTCCCAATACCAAGAGCACCCATGACCACTTTGCCATAGCTGCTTCAGGTATCCTGACCAAAACTTGTTATCTGTACCTAAAACCAAGGTATGCCATGGGTAACAGGTCCACAAATATATCCCCTATACGGGGGAGAACATCACCGCAATATCACAGGCACAGCAAGCAATACAAATGAAGGGTAGAATTGAAAGTACTCTTTATTTGAAGGAAGAAAAGGCATTACATATTTCAGGATCATGTTCCCTTCAGAAAGAGAGAAAATAGAAACAAAAAAAGAAGAAGAAAAAGCCGACTACATTTCAGCATTACTCAATTCTAGGAGGCAGTTTCTTACTGAGGTGGTCCCCCGTTCAATCCATTGCCGAGCGCGACGCTCGGCCTCCTGGAGTAAATGCTCCTCATTGTCCAAGCCTAAGAGCGCCTGACAGTCATCTTCCAATTTCTTCAAGGCAGTCTCCAGGTCAGTCGAAGCTTGAGTAACCCTGTCAGCCTCCTGAACAATTAGTCCCCTGTCATTGCGGGTAGTCTCGAGTTCAGACTCCAAGAAAGTCAACTTTTTCTGAAGCGCAAGGAGATGCTCCCGTGTCTCAGTAATCTCACGAGAAACAGATTCCTCCCGAGCCGTGACATTTTTATTCGCGTAACTCAATTGATCATACCGGTCAGATAAGTCGCTGAGATCCTTCAGTATGGCCGGTCTGGTCCTATCCCGAGCAGCTCTAGTCCTCTCTATAGCAGCGATAAGAGAATCCCGCTCCTCATTTGTGACAACAGATAGATCAGCCTGCCGCAATACTCGAAGCTCGGCCACCAGCCGATCAGCCTCCAACAATTTTGCCTCCAGAAGTGAAGCCACCCCTGCATCACCAGGAAGATCCCTAAGGATATTTACTTGACCCTGGGCACATTGTCGGGCTAAGGTGAAGGAGGTTCCCCTTTCCACAGCAGCCTCGATTCCCCTACTCAAATGACGATAAAAACTGGCAACCACGTCCTGTAACGCGTCGCCCAGAACTTCAGCATAGGATAGCGTCAGGAAAAGTAGGGACGGCAACATCGAAGGAGTAACACTAGAGCTCGCCACCGGAGGAACGAAGTCCGAGTAGAATGATGCATGAATAGCGGCCAACTCATCTTCCGCCGCCCGGAAAGCTCGGATACTCGGTAGGGCAGAAAGGTCGATTCTCGGAACCACCGGAATAGAGGATGACGCAAGGACAATCGTTCCCTGCCCCGACTGCCCCGATGACTGTCCCGCTAAACTCGAGCCCCCAGAAGGCCCATCAAGACAAGTCGGACGGTGAGAAGGTACACCCTTCTCCACCAATGCCCCTTCGGTTGGGTTGGTCCCAACAACGTCCGTCCTTGGCACCGGAGGGGTAGGACCTGTATGTCCAGAATAACAATCAATCGACGTAACCCGAAGGACGTGATGATAGAGCAGATAGGCTTCCTCACAGGTCAAGATTCGGCTAATCTTACTAGGGGAGGGGCATGAAGGCTGCAGCTCATCCACAACTGGCGTGGTCCCCTCACCCACGATCCCCAAGTTAA
The DNA here is from genome assembly GCA_029216955.1 of Iris pallida. Taxonomy (NCBI): domain Eukaryota; kingdom Viridiplantae; phylum Streptophyta; class Magnoliopsida; order Asparagales; family Iridaceae; genus Iris; species Iris pallida. Next base: position 15,555,723 of record JANAVB010042220.1, read on the forward strand.
GCCCAGTCACGTCCTCTGTCCCCGTCACCGTGAAGGGGGATATAGATTGATCTGCCTCATCTTGAAAAGGAACAGGCTCGCGGGAGTCCCCGTTATCCTGGGTCGCCGCCTCGACATCTTGAAGCTCTTCTTCTTCTCCTGACACCTAAAAGAGAGAACGAAGACGATTTGAATTAAAACTCGAAGGAAAAAAGGAAGAAGGGATCAAGAGCAGTTTTATTACCTCCGACGCAGGGTTAACTTCTTCTCCACTTTCTCTTATGGCTAGCGGGCGGTGCCTAGTTGCAACCAGCTTCCGGGATCGAAAAATACCGCCAACAGAAGAAACTTGCCTGCTACGTTTCGGAGTAGGACCAGGTGCAACGAGGGACTGATCCTCCAACGTCTCATCTGACAAAACAGGCGATTGACCCACCTCTGCATCGGCCACTGGAAGGATAGATTCATCTTTACCATGCTCGTTGCCTTCGTCACCCTCAGCAACGGAGTCCAAATCTAGTACTTCGGCTCTAGTCTTTCTTTTCTTGGCCCCTTGAGAGCCTTCCTCCAGACCGGTACCAACAATAAAACTGGTACCTGGGTTAAAACCGACCGGGGGTTTGTTCGCCATGATATGATACAAAGCCGCCATATACAAGATCTCCACTGACTCCTTAATGGCAGGGACCGAGAAAATAGTACGAGTATGGAACGAATCATAATATTGCCAAGCTCTGATACCATCAAGAAGGCTACCTTCATAACCCAGACAAGAACTGAGGCTGTCCAGACAAAGTTGGCTGTATCCAAGCTGCCGGGCAAACCTGCTAGGCAGATAAGGTTCCAGAAAGACAGTATTGCGATTACGATACACCAGATGTGCGGAACGAATGTTACGCAGCCATAGAAGCATCTGGCCATCCAAAAGCTGAGGGGGCGCGATACCGTCAATATGTACAGTCTCTATGTCCCTGGCAGTAAAGCGAGGGACGGATACAAAGATATGATACTTATCTGCCCTCGCCAATGCCATCCGGCAAGCCCGTATGGTTTCACATTCCCAAGGCTCATCACGATAGTGGAAGATAAATGCGTCATTATCAGTCACACCGTCTTCAGAGCCCGGCCTCATCAAAGACGGGTAATGTACAGCAGCCACCCCATCAAATAGTGATAGGGCAACTCAGTTCGTTCAAAATCCTTGGTCATGTTACGAGCAATAACTTTGGATGTGAAGGTACGAAGGCCACGGTGTATGCTGCACACCATGACCGGAAGGAGAGCTAGCCTGATTCGTAAACCTAACTTCACAGCCGGAATGATGAAGTTGCGACTAATTCTCTCAATAGAACCGGCTCCTCCCTAGACTACATAATTTTGTAGCCAGATCATCAAAAATCCTGCCAGAAGCGCTTTTTCGGATAGCTCTTGAGTATCCTGGTAAAAGTAACCGAAAGTGTCAGTCTTGCTCCCTAATCCGTCACTGGTATTGGCCACTCTCTTAGCCGACGACACCAAGTCCTTAACCGCTTCCCGAGATCGAGGGCGACGAGAGGTGACTCGACCTGAGGCATCTGCCGGAAAGAGATAGTGCACCCAATCCTTGGTATAGGGATCATTCCTTTCTGAGTTACCATCCTTTCGGGATATTTGATGGCATGTGTTATAATGGCACAATATCTCCTGGTAAAGAGCCACGAAGCCAGGATACCGTCGTTCCAAATCCTCGAGTTCCTCATTAGTGGGAGTATACGCTTCAAACGCTTCGTCCCCCCAAGGAAGCTTGGAGACCGCGTGCATCTCATGGAGCGCAAGTCCCATCTCCCCTACAGGTGTATAAAAGGTCCCCGTACGACAATTATACATTTTCAGCAGAGACATGAACAGCTTCTTGTTTATGGACAAGCCATGACTGGTACCTCGGATAGCGTGGTAAAGGCCAATCTCGCATAAAAAGACCTCATACTTCCACAAGATCCAAGTAGACAGATTGATCCATGAGGGAATAGAGTGTACCCAACCAGGGAACGTCAACCGACCCACGGGATAGGATCCTTTCCGAGCAAGTTGATTTATAAAAGTATCGGCAGTACAGAATGTGAAGTTAGGGCCCGCCACATTCAGGAAAGAACCTGGGACCAACCCCGTCACAGAACGACAAGTATGCACTTTGCCGACAGTCACGGACTTCAGATTGTTATTATAATGGATGTTCCCCACAAACATCCTACCTCTGGTAGGGGTTAAAGTCTCCCCCATCTTCCGGTCCAACGGGAGCATATTGAACCAAGATAATGGGAAGTGTCGCTCCATTCGGGGGATGTGGATCGCCATCCCGTTAGAAACAAAACTCCAATCCTCCGACACCTCCAAAACATGATCGTTCTCTACAACCAAGGCGTCTCCAAAAAAGAATGCAGGCTTCAAATACTCTCCTTCATATTTCTCAGAGTTCATCATAGCATTGAGAAAATGGAAAGACTGATTCTTGATGGCATTCAATCTAGCCATAGGCTCATCGCTCGGAAACTGGTCCGTCATATGCTGAACAATATGGTCATACCTATAGCCGAGAGCAGCTTGCGCGCTACCCACCAAGAGCTCTCCAGCAGCGTTAACCGGCAGACTCACTGAAGAACAGACAGAGAAAAGTAAGTTAAAAGGAGGGATAAAAAAAAGAGCTGATTGGGTACTTTCAAACCCCAGGCGGCTCAAGAAAACATCCATGCGGCCCCATGAAGCTCTCATAAGTCTTATACGGCCCCAAAAAGCCCCATGCGGCTCAAGCCCAGAAGAACGCTTATGCGGCTCCGTACAATAAAAGTCCATGCGGTTTAGCGTCACTCATGTTGCTTTGCCGACAAGGCGCGTATACAGACACGTCGGTTTTCTTATGCGGCTCGCAGCTCAGTCGTAGGGAGAACATACGATTTACAAAGGCTCGTGCATAAAGTATGTGACGTAGCCATGGCAGTTGGGGTTCTCTAACTTATATATTATCCTTACCAGTAGTGGGAGGGCGAACGTCAGGATGGACCTCAGGTATGACAACCTGCGGAGTATCAGCCGCGGCCGAGGCGGAAGTGGAGGCCGCCTTCTTGCCCTTTGCTGCTACGGTCTTCATGGAAGCCATTAATTATCGAAGAGAGGAAGGGCAATCAAGAATAGGGAAGGTCTGAGGAAGAAAAAAGAAAATAAAGAAGCCTTCTCTCTCTTCAAAACTCCTCCTATTTATAGGAAGGCTGGAGAGGGAGTACACGTGGGCCAATGACCGACTCATGAAAAACGAAACCGACTCCTTGGGTTTCGTCTCCAAGATTCACCCAAGGCGTCAAATTCGAAAGATTTAATGAGCTGACCCTTGGGATTCCCGCTACAAAGACGGCACTGAAACGAATTTGAGGCAATTAAAAGATCTGCACACGTGGCGAGAAGCTATGCGGCTGAACAGTCTCCTGCGGCTAAGTCACCTATACGGCTGAACAATCCATGCGGCCAGGACTTCTGTGCGGTCAGGGTTTCATATGCGGCTAGAAGAACACAGCCATGCTTCTTATTCAAAGTATTTCAATTTTGCAAATTAAAAACTTTGAAGGGGGTCCTGTAGAAGCATGGAAAATACTAAAAAAAATGACACATGCGGCCAGAAAAGATCCATGTGGCTCAGAAAACTCATGCGGCTCAGGGAGTCATGCGGCATAAGGAGCTATGCGGCCTGAGGCATTCCATGCGGCTCAGAAGACACATGACCTGACAGTGCTCCCCTCTGATCCATGCTGCATTAATTACTTTGAAGGCTGACCCCTCTGAAAAGTTGACAGCCCTGACACAAAAGCAGGTAATTATGACTCTGTCATAATGATGAATCTCTAGGGAAGAGAAAAGAGATCTCTGACACAAATCCCCCAAAAGCCATAAAAATGCCACGTGGCCTTGCCACGTGGGCGTTCGTATGCGGCTCACTTCTCATGCGGTTCAGAGTGAGTCCTATGCGGCTCAGGCCAAGAAAGCCTCATGCGGCTCGAGCAAAGAATTTCCCATGCGGCTCAGAGTGAATCTATCCTATGTGGCTCAGGCCATGAAAGCCTCATGCGGTTCGAGCGAGGACTTTTTATACGGTTCAAGAGGATCATATCCATGCGGCTCAGGCGGATATGTACCTATGCGGCCCACAAGGATTACTCCCTTGTGGTTCGAGGGCTCAAGTGAGGGCCACTGCCCAGGCAGCCCTAACACGTGGGCTTAATCATATGCGGCTCAAATTCATATGCGGCTCACTCGTCATGCGGTCTAGACCCCCCAGCAGCTCCTAGGACACATGTCCTAAACCGATTAATTCCTCAGATTTGCTGCCATTAAAGATTGGGTCAAATCCCAATAATCTGGGACACGTGGCAGGAGAATAAATTTAATTGTCAGAAGATCATTATAAGGAAGATTTATTCCAATCAGCATTAATTGCTAATAGGATTTGGTGTAATCTACACCTAAAGGCTCGGATTTGTCACAATCAAAACTGAACGGCCTGGATTGACCAATCTATGGGCCGCCGCCATCTCCAAGAGCTAATCATTGGCAACCCTAATGATCATATCCCACTATTATAAATAGCAAGGTGCCATTCCCTTGAAGAGAGATACAATAACAGAGAGAAATACGTATATACAGAGAGACTTCCCCCTATAGTCAGAGAGAGAATACACACAGAGAGAGAGAGAGAAGCCAGAAGAGCAACAGAGAAGCAAGAAGAGCATTTCTTCGTCAACGCCAACCATCTTCTCGTAGGAGCCAAGGCTGCATACTGATCGTCCAAGGAGTAAGGCAGGGCTGCCGTCGCCTTCCCGAGCCTCTATCGTCACCCCCCAGAATCTAAAATAAACAATTGTACTTAGACTGCTGTACCTAGGTTTTCGTCCCTAGGCTTTCTTTGTACAAGCGAGTTTGTAACGTGAAGTAAAAGTTCGGTCCTCCGATAATTGTTCTGTTCTTTTATATTTCATGGCAAACAAGTTCTCTCTCTGTTTACATACTATATTTCTTCAGTTCACATATCTTACTTTACTGCATGATTATATTTTCTAACCTGCTATGATCTGTTAAGATGTACTGTACTCGCTTCTGTCCTGACTGGACCTGTTGAAATATTACAGAGGATGAGGAGGAGGCCCTATGTACCACCTATTATAGAGCAGGATTAGACGACACCTGCGACCTGGTCCCTCTGGAGGACCCAGCTGCAGTACAGGATGCTACTCCCTTAGTCTAGGCTAGATAGCTGGGCTTTAGTTTTCTTTCAGCATTGTTATTTGATTTTCAGTTGTTCTTCTGAGATGTTGTTATATTAGAGACTTGTATTGAGCTGGATGTTCTTGAGTTGTTATCTTAGACACTTAGATTTTCTTCCTCTTATTTGTATTACATTGTGCTTTTGATCTCTCTATCTACCTTTACTATTCTGTATCTGCCTTAGATGTGATTGAGACTGTTCTATTATGTCACCTCCATTCGGAGTGTATATACTGTACAGGTATCTTTATATTGTTAGATGATTGACCTAGGACAGCGTTCTACCGCCGATACTGTGGCGTAGGCTAGGCGTTGTTACGTTCTCGTACCCTCACAGTGGGTGCGGGTCATGACAGGTTAGTTTGTCATTTTAGTTACGTCACTGTACCGAACGGGCCTGCATATAGGATTAGAATCTAGGTATCTCATCCACATGCTTGATTTTCTCCCTTGATTCTAATTTCGAACTCTCGTCTGACTACCTTGATTTCCTTCTGCTTGATTCCTTTCTACTGTAAATCTTAACTTATCCCTTTCTGCCTAAAAGAGAGGTTAGAAAGATAACTCATACTAGTTATCTATGTTATATTTCTTAAATTACTCTTTTAGTTGAGTAGTATGCCTCACGGCCTATCACCCCGTGTTCTTATGACCCAATAATAAAATATAACTAGGTAGCACGGAATATATGCTAGTATAGGAAGATATATTTATATAGAATATATAGTTTTAGTAGCCCATAACATATTGGTCAACTAAGGCCTGATACAAGAAACAGTAGGACGACTGTATAAGCAGGAACACCAGACAAGACTTAGATCCTTATGAAACTTGAACTAATTATAACTGCTTTCATCATTTTCTCCTGTACTTATACTTTGTACTACCATGAATGATGTTGCTATTTATAGCCTAATTTTGTAAGCTTATTCTTTATCAAGCTTGTTCACGACATGTGTTACAGTAGAAACTCTATAAATTAATACTCGATTATTTAATAAACTCTCTAAGATAATATTTTTGGCCGGTCCCGACTCGGGGATAGGGTGCTAAATTAATAATTCGCTAAAATTATAAGATAATACATTTTTGATAATTTCTTCAGACCCCATATAAAATATAAATTAATAATTCCTTATATATAGCATATTACATGAATGATTTATGAAGGTTTCTTGAAAAATGACTCAAGAATTGAAGGTTTCTTGAAAATATTTTTAATGTCCATAAAGTGATATACTGAACACAAGAAGCATAATAAGGTGGGAGATTGAAGGTTTCTTTCAAATTGGGCCCTTCATTTGATATACACATGCATTGTATACAATAATTAAGTGGAAGCTTGAAAGGTGTTTGTAAACTACGTAAGTATTTTACTATAAATTAATAAAATATTAATTAATATATAAATTAATAATGATTAATTTATCGATTAATTAATAACTCTTTTAATTAATAAATTTTGGTGGTCCCAAGTGTATTATTTTATAGAGTTTCTACTGTAATTGGGGACGCCCACTAACATATTATCTAATCAGAATCAGTGTATTATGGTCTGATCAACCTTACTGCACTTGGTTTGCTCTTCATATGATTATTTCAAGTAGATGGAGATATAGATGTCTCTAGGATCTCACCCACAACTGGAGTATTCCCTATAACCATGATAGTTGTATACACAAGTGTAGCTAGCAACCCATATAACTACAACCTTGTCTTGAGTTACTTGTCCTCCCCTCGACCCTAAAACTACTATCGTGACCTTCTAGTCACTTGAATTTGATGATGATTAGAATCATACCCTTAGTCAAACACCAACCTAGACGACTATCTATTTTCAAGAAACCAATTATTATGAGTCTTTAATTATTTTCTTAATTTTTGCATAACTAGCAACCCATATGCCTTGACCCAGCCCTTACCAGACCAAGCCTCATAGTTCAGACTTAAGATGAATATACAAAGTATGGACACGTATTTACCATGACTGTGTTAGACACCCATCCTGATATTGGGATCCCACATGCATTATTCAAGCTATACAATTTATTTATTAAGACATGACTTAACCTTGGAACAACTCGTTCACTAGCGTAGCCATTATCCATAACATAATACTCCATCATATTGTGTTATACTGTTATCAACAACAATGCATGAGCACGACATATGATACCATTAGAACCCTTATGACCATAGTCAGGCTTAACACAAATAGGAGTTTACGACTTAGTCGTTAGAAGACATTCGTATGACGTACAGTAGAGTTCGTTACCCCATCGATAACTCTTGTATACTATGGACGAGTGGATCATTCTATTTATTCGATTCATGTGTCATTGTACGCAATCGTTTACCATTTATTAGAAATCGAGGAATAATCCTTGAATTTGATTCATATCTACCATATCACGTTATCGATCATATCATGCCTTATTATTATCAAGGGTCAAGGTACGATGTCGCGACTCAAATATTTTTAACCTCATTATTCCTAAAACCATGTCCTAGTCTCTAGAGTGAATAGATTGTAAGCCTTCTACATTTTGGGGACTTACTAAGCTTATGATTGAATAAGGTAAATTAGTTCTCGCTAGGATGATAAATTAGTAACTCCTGAACTCCCACTTTCTATATAGATCTTTTGGTGTCCCTTACCGTGACTTGGATATTCAGAGCCTAATACTAGTTGTTACCTTCCAACAAATTTCATATGCAAGACCTAGACGAGTCCACCTTCAAATAGACATCATGTCCCACTCAAACACGTCTCATTGTACTCTATTTTTATGATACGATTTTCAGGACAATAAGACTAGCGCTAACCCTTACCATAACACCGATGTACCTTCTGACTGCAACGAGGGATCCAATATTGACTCAAATCTTTTGGCCCAATGTATGGTTGTGATCTAGTCAAAGCCCTCTACGCATATGCAAATAGTGTGGCATCCAACTGGTCCCCTTGTGCTACGAAAATACAAAAGTCAGAGAAGGCGCATCTTCATGACTTACATAACCTATTTTTCCATCCCGACTCAGAATTTGAACTACTACTTGATTTAGAACCGCTCTAGGTTACTCTATCATAATAGAAATATTTTAGGTTGATATTATGGAATCTTGCTCAGCCAACCTAGATTAAAACCCAAGATTTAAAAGATTAAGGTGAAAGTAGGGAACCTATTAAACCTCAGTTAAATCCATCCTTGCCTATCGCCATATTTGGACTATAACACTAAACTTGATGAAATAGGCCTTCACATGTATTATGTAGTCCTCATCATAGGGTCCACCGATACCTTTTCTATAAGTCCCTTAACTGTAGTGTCTCGAATCAGGATGTGACATTAATCGTATCTCTTCGTAACCTGTATTACGAGACAAATGGAACCCTGTTGTACCAACTTGCTTTCGGTTATGCTTGAACAAGACTTTTCCTGCTGCCTTGATAAAATATGGTCAAGATATAGGCAGTGTAAAATAAGTATTACCTAGGGTTCCCTTAGAGCTGTGACTACGATAAAAAGTATCTCATAGTATTACACACCTCCCTAAAAATTTACCATCTTAGAAGTTCTATTTCGGTGCCTCCCATAATTAACCAACTTTTATTAGTTGGGTAGAACCATGAACCTATTATGCTCTATCCCTTAGAAGTGGATGTCATCCAAACTGTTCTTCCTCCTGTTCGAATATTGAGATACAATCTTCGAATTACATTTCATATCCCCTTGTTCGTGTGTTTAGATAACCGCGTTAAAAGATCGCAACCTTGATTCTTCACCTTCCGTTCTATCATTTAGTCGTGCCATATTTTCAAATTCAAGAACGGAATTCCCAAAGCATTCAGACCAGCCTCGCTAAGTATCAACAAATGATTGTGATAGATTGGTTTCAATTGAACTAATAAAACAATGGTTCATAGTGTCCACACCTATCCGTACCATCTGATGACCTCTATCGTGACTTTTACATTTGAAATGCAACCCTAGCCTTTTGTTTCCAATAAAGTTTACACTCACGAACTAGACCAGTCAAGCTACACACATGACATACATGTCTCACAAAAACGTATATTCCTGTGCCTCATTGCAATGATACTATATGTATGACTCATTCATCCCCTAAAACAAATCATAGAGGCTCAGTTCATTCTATTTTGGCTTAACCATACAATATCAACTCATTTCTCTAACTAAACTGAGAGTCCATGATCCATATAGGACACAACCCATCTATGACATATGCAATTCCACTTAAACAAATACATGCCTTCGATATGATACCAAACAACAACCCACATACCCTAGTCAATATGACTTAAAGATTCCAAACACTTACCTAATCATATTATATAATAAGGTTCTACACTTGTTATATATTCTCACCTCTTGACCATGAACTTTTCTTTCCTTAAGTTCTTCAACCTCGCCTCCCAGTTACCCATGTTAGGCGAAGAGGAAAACTCCTTGGACCGACATATTTTAGTTATAATTGAACAACGAATACCTGGTTATCTTGTTGAAGCATGGTCGATAGGAACGATGTTAGATTATTAAAATCATTTTATGGAAGTTATTGACCAAGAACGTCACGTCAATATCGAGCCTCACCTAGAACCCGAGACTGCGGTCAGAAGTGTCCAATATTCGCGTACCTCTTCCTAGAAAAGTGTCCCTTCCACAATTCTTGTAATGACGGTTTCTACGGCTAGCCAACTTCTATAAGTTGGATAGGGCCTTGAACCAATCATACATCATCTTGTAGGATATGGATAACAGCATGGATTACTTTTACAACTACCTTCTTTATCGTTTTGAAAACCGAATTACGATTTAACATACATGCCCTCCCTTGTATTAAATCTCGTTATTTCATATTTATATATATTAAGACTATTTTTAATTTCGAGGACAAAATTACTATAAGTTGGGTAGGATGTAAAATCCCCAATATTTTGACGATTTTATTTTTATTCAAAGGTATTTTAATTGTAAATTATTGGACTTTAAAATATTTTTTTTTGCAAATACTTGGTAAGCAAGTTAAATGCAACATTATATGCCTACCTAGATAATAAGTAGGATGTACTGTACTAATATTTCAGAAAAAAAGTATTTTTATTTTTAGAAATTTAACTTAATGTATTATTTTGAATATTGAAGTAATTCTTGAAAAGAATTTAGTAAACCTAAAGTTAACGTATGAATTTTTTTGCTGCTAGCTAATATAACAAATAAATGCCGTATTCAGTTAAGGTATTGTGCAAATTAATTATTTAATTATTGGAAGGGTATTTTGATTTTTTGGGACTTATAAAAATTTATATTGGATTATATATATATATATTTTTATTATTATATATATTATTATATTATATATATAAGAATATATATATATATATATATATATATATATATATATATATATATATATATATATATATATATATATATATATATCTTATATAATATATATATATATATATATTTAATATATATATATAATATATATATATATTTAATATATATATTTAATATATATATATAATATATATATATATATATATATATATATATATATATATATATATATATATATATATATATATATATATTAAAAAATGTATATATATATATATATATTTTTAAAATATATATATATATATATATATATTTATATATATATATAGATATATATATATTGGGTGGGGAGAACAGTTCCTTAATGTATGGGCCACGTATGCACTTTCCTACTAGATATTGGGTGGGGAGAACAGTTCCTTAATGTATGGGCCACGTATGCACTTTCCTACTCCTGATCATGCTGGCCTCTAACATTCGAAGGATGTTATGCTTTGAGGTCCCTGGTATCCCTGAGGGATCATACCGGTTCTTCTGTAGCCAGAGTACCCATGCGTCAAAAGTTTGTTCTTAACTGTATTATTACTGTAGAACGGTTAGGCACCCTATTGCATGCATCTTCCTTTTCATTTATTATATATCACAGTTTATATGACATGTTCTTTATGTATCATGTTACGTCCCTCCGAGGACCTGGTGATCTCTCCAGGTGTGTGCAGTCATGTCTATTCGCAGGTGCTCTATCCAAGATCGTGGTCTTCCCTTTCTATCGAGGGGGCTTGCTCTTGGATCGTCCAATACTATTTTTATCTATTATTTTCTTGTATTGTTCTTCTCATTTAAATGGTTGGTAGTAGATCTGTCTCCACCCGACTTTTGTACAACTGATAAATTCAGAGTTGGTTTTTATTATACAGTTATTTTCTTATTGTGGATGAGACTAGTTTTCATGAATTACTACATTTTACAGCTTATGTATACATACTAGGATTCCACATATTAGAGTATATTTCGTATGTATGTAGCTGGCATGCCTACGTACTTAGTCCTAAGTATTTCGGGACTGGGGCATTACACCCTGTTGAGATTGACAGAAGATGTAGTTTAGGCAGAGGTAGAGGATTTACCGACTGTAATGGAAGATTCGAGATCGGACCACCACTTAGAAGGATTCAGACATAGTCATAATTGGACGAAGCGACGTATCTTTTGGGACTTGCCTTATGGAAAGGACAAGCTTATAAGACATAATCTTGATGTCATGCATATTGAGAAAAATGCATTCGACAACATCTTCAATACGGTGATGGAAATAAAGAAAAAAATAAAAGAAAATCCCAAAGCAAAATAGGACTTGAAAATTATTTGCAGGCGTCCAGAGTTGCATCTAATATGAAGATCCAATGGCAGCTGGGTTAAGCCCTTAGTACCATTTACATTATGTTGGAATGATAAATTGATAATATGTAACTGGATTTCAAAGTTGAAATTTTCTGATGATTACGTGTCGAATCTGGCAAGATATGTCGATCCCAAAGAACATAAACTGATAGAGATAAAAAGTTATGATTGCCACATGTTCATAGATTACTTTCTATCGCTTTAAGCGAGATATTGCCTTCTCAAGTATGGACTCCGCTCCCGAGTTATCTATATTTGATGGTGCAACATATGTTGGAACTTGAGTAGAAGATTGTACTAATATTGTGCAAGTTATAAAGGGTGTCCCCCCAGCTTTTTTGATAGTATGAAACATTTGTCAATTCATCTTGCATACGAAGCACGTATCGGTGCTCCCGTCCATTATCGATAGATATATCCATTTGAGAGGTATAAAATAATTAATTATCTAGTACAAATAATTTTTTATTCAAACAATTCTAATATTTAATATACTATTTATAGATATCGACATCATCTGAAGAAGAAGGTGGGCAATAAGGCTCACGTAGAACGTTCGATATGTGAAGCATGTATTATTGAGGATGTCTCAAACTTCTGTTCAATCTACTTTGATACTCATATCAGAACAAATCGAAATAGAGCACCAAGAAATAATAAAGGTAGGGTCGATGTACCAAATAGTAGAATCCGTACTATCTTCAATGTTGGTGGCAAGCCTACAACTGCTTCTAACTTACAACGGTTGGAGGACGATGAGTTTGAATCTGCTCATCAGTATATATGCCTAAATAGTGGTATAAATGAGATGGATGATATAGAGAAGTAAGTGACAAAATTTTGCTATATATTTCAATTTTGTTATATACTTGTAAAATAAGTTCTCTAACTTTTCTTGTTATTATCATAATACTTTTAGAGCTGAGATAAAAATGAAGAGGCCCAACATTTATGCTGATGATCTTGCTAGAGAGGTTGATAGAAATTTTTTATTGTGGTTCCATAATTATGTAAGGATTAAAATTATTAACCATTATGGATTCAATAATTTGACCAATCTTTGTCTAATGACGTTATGATATGTGATGTTTTAGGTATTTTTTGTCCTGGTACATAGTTGCAGAAAGAAAGACTTCGAGCACTAGCTACCTAAGTAAGAGGGCATTGTGTTGGGATGGATATACCAACAATGGCTTTAAATTTAGAACCACTAATAAGCATATCAATCACTCATTTGTCGATGAGGAGGCTAATTATATAAAGAATTTTGGAGTTTGTGTAAGGGTTTCAGTCTACGATGTCGATCCAGAATTTGACTACTAGGGTATTCTAAGAGATATCATAAAGCTGGATTACTCTTTGATACCAAAATTGTGTTGTTTAAATGTGATTGGTTCGACTCAACACCCAAGCAAGGATGGAGAATTGACAAACAGTTTGAATTTGTTGATATAAAACATAGAAAAAGATATGGAGGTTTGGAACCATTTGTGTTGGCTAGTCAAATGGTCCAAGTGTACTATATGAGTTATCCTAGTCGACGATGCACTACTTGTGATTGGTGGGCTATAGCAAGAAACATATATAATATTAGAGATCTAGCATACCAAGAGGATGAGGTAGTCTTGCTTTAACCAACATATATGAGTTTAGTTGTTATTGACAATGTGGAGGTTGATGTTACTGTAGTGGATGATATAGTTGACGAAGTGCTTGACATAGACGACTTACCTCATGTAGAGGAGGACTCTGAAATGGACGTATCAGACGAGAGGAAGAATAGTTGAAAGATAAAGGTGAAGGTGAAAGTAATAGTGAAAATGAAGAAGTAGAAAATGAAGATAATTCGGAAGATGAAGATGTATCAGAAGATGAATCAGAAGATGAAGAAGATTAGTACGTATTATTTATTTCATCAAACTATTTTCAGTAGTATCATGACATATCGATAGTATTTTTTCTAGCATATCACATCATTACTTTCTGTGTATCATTATACTATTTTTTTTATTTCTATTAGATTTGCATTGATTATTTTTATCATCACACTATTTTTTATTTCTTTTACATTTGTATATGGCGGGACGAGGCCATGGATGACGTCGAGGATCTTCATCCCGCACTTCTCATTCTTCCACTACTCCAGTTGCAGATCACAGAGGAGTTAGTGAGGACGACTTCATTGATGAGGAGGATGGGTTATCTCTGCTATTCACTCGTTCATATGTAGGCAGAGCTAGCCCTAATATTCCCTCAATACTACTCCTACTGGTGCTGGTGCTCCCACTGGTTCAACTTATCCGACTTCTACACCGGAGACTACACATAGCGCTCATACTGGGACGAATCCATATCATGACCTAGGGTTGGACCATGTAGTGTATATACTTCGACCAGGATATACAGACCCTCATACTCTACTAGAGTGGCCAGCCAGTATCACTCGTCCCGAGCTGTGGGCCGATGGAGCGACGTAAATATATAATTGTAAGTATACATATTTATTCATTTTTTTAATTTTCTAATGGTACATTATTTACTTATTACAGGTTCTTTCTGCTCCAGGTTTGTAGAGATTTGGGCGACTTGATGCATCGTCAGTTCCATGGTCCCTATCTGAACTTCGGGGACATCCCACTTGATAGATAATTTATTTGGCTAGAAATGCTTCGGGTATGCCTAAATAATATCGACTTTGTCTACAATATTTCTTAAATATTTGCTCATTTGTTTTTATTTTCTATTATTTACAGAAGTTGTACTAGTGGCCGAAGCACAGAGAGCAGGCAATCTAGAAGTGTTACAAGTCCATCGCCATCAAAAGGTTAAGGGATATAAACAACAAGGAGAAGGCATTGGCTATACTCCCTGGAGATCATAGCAACGAGTGGTTGAAAGAAGAATTTTGGGAGGAGCTGAAGAAGAAAATGGACACTCCGACCTATAAGGCCAAGTGCGGTAAGACAAAGGCTATCTATGCTAAGGGTAGTTATCACACGAGTAGATCCATCCCAATTTCAGAACATTATCGATGGATGGTGAGTATTTTTATTTGTTATTTCTTCAATTGTTTAATTTTAATATTTAGTTATTAATTGATGTTTAATTGTTACAGTGCGAGGAGGTCGCCAGGACAGGCGGAGACCCGAACATCGTCGACTTTCCCAAAGTTTTTGAGCATACCCATAAGCAAAAGAAGGATGAAAAGCTTGTAGATGCTAGGGCGACCAAAGCCTATGTAAGTTTTCGTAGTGCTATCTAATTACATTCTTCTTTATACTTAACTATAACTATTTTACCTAAATAGCTAGACCTAACTCTAAATATCCTACCATAACCTTAATTAGCAATAAAAATAAAAAATAAAACCTACAATATCTAAAAATAATACTTAATAGAAACTAAAATATGTATATTAACTCTAAATCTTTTTACCTATACAAATATGAGACATGTATCAATAAAGAGTCGAGGTGGTGAGGGAAGGAGTACTGTAGAAGCATGGAAAAGAATAAAGAAATACCTATGCGGCTCCGACAGAGGGATCCCCATGCGGCTCAGGATCTCCATGCGGCTCAGGAGTCCATGCGGCTTAGGGGTCCATGCGGCTCGGATAGATCCATACGGCTCATAAAGAAGCCACGTGGCCTTCAATAGTTCTTCTCTGCATTCGGCTGCATTTAATGCCCTGACGGCTGCTCTGACAAATAACAGCTATGACAGCTCTGACATAAGGATGCAATAATGACTCTGACATGATGGCGTGATCCTAGGAAAGAGGAAAAAAAATCTCCTTATAGCTGGCAAAATCTACCAAGTCCCGAGGCCACTCCATGCGACTGCCTGTCCATATCCCCATGCGGTTGCCTGTCCATATCCCAATGCGGCTGCCTATCTCCATACGGCTGCCCATCTGCATGCGGCTGCCTATCTCCATGCGGCTGTCCATCTGCATGCGGCTGCCTATCCCCATGTGGCTGCCCTCCGCATGCGGCTGCCTATCCCCATGCGGCTGCCCATCTACGTGCGGCTATCCATCCTTATGCGGCTGCCCATCCTCATGCGGCTGTATGTCTCATGCGGCTGAGAGGACCCCCATATGCGGCTCGGCTAGGACAGTCCAATTGAGACACGTGGCGCTCTTTGCTACAATTGAGACACGTGGCAGTCTTATCTTTCCTGGAATTATGGGTGCTAACAAATCCCAACAAAATCAGATTTGTTGCGATCGTCATAATTGCCCAAATCAAATCAAATCAAGCAAATTGGACACGTGGCAGGCTATCACAAATCAACATTTATTGCCCACAAAGATTTGATGCAATCACATTAATTGTCCAAAATTTATTATATTCAAGATGAACGGCCCAGATCATTGATCCTTAACCGACGACTTCTGAAGGAGGCAATGATTGGCAAACCCTAATTATCACACCCACTCCTATAAATAGCAAGGTGCTATTCCCTTGCAAATGGAGGACGACAAGAGAGAAGCAGAGAAGAGAAAATAGAGAGCACTACAGATACATCCAGAGATCTAGCAACCAAGGCACAAGAGAGTCTCCCCACACGTCCAAGAGCATTTCTTCACCAGAGCCAAGGCTGCATCCGATCGTCCAAGGAGTAAGACAGAGCTGCCATCGCTTTTCCGAGCTTCTACCGTCACCCCCCCAGAAAAACTAAACAATTGTACTTAGATTGCTGTACCTAGGCTTTCGTCCCTAGGCTTTCTTTGTATGAGCGAGTTTGTATTGTGAAGTAAAAGTCCAGTCCTCCGATATAATTGTTCTGTTCTTTTATAATCAATGGCAAACACGATGGCGACTCTGCTGGGGACAAACTTCTCCACGGCTGAGAAGTTGGTGACGCAATCGGATGCAGCCAAACTTGGCTCCACACAACAGAAGATGGTCGTCCGCTTCGACCAACAGGCGTTTGAAGAAATGCTCTCCGACGGGGGCGCTGGCCCGGTCCAGAAGCGAACCCGCACAAATAAGGATTGCAAGGAGTGGAGGCCAAAATCATTTGCTCCTCCCCAAGCTCTGGACGAAATACTCTCTGCTGCCCAAGACGGCGAAGGCAACTCTCATGCGGCCCCACTTCAAGCCATAGAGGACTCTGCTGTCCCCAAGTCCGACAAAGAAAAGCACTACGATGCTGGACTTGCAGGGACAAAAAGTGATTCTATGTGCTCCAGAAAGAAGCCGAACAAAGGTACTAGTCACAGGCTGAACAGTCATGCGGCTAAACTTGTCAGCCGCATGCATGATGTTCATGCGGCCGCAACTGTCAGCCAGATGCAGAACACCCATACGGCCAAGATTTCCAGCCGTGTGAAGAATACTTATGCGGCCGAGACTTCCAGCCGCATGAAGAAAGCCCATGCGGCTACGATTGCCAGCCGCATGAAGACTGTTGATTCCAGTCGCATGCTGTCTGCTCCACGTGACTTAGCCTCAGTCTTCGATCGCCTCTCCTATGGTCCTGATCTCTTATGCTCCCGAAAAAATATGTCTGACTCTCTGCAACGCCACTTAGACTCTTCCTACTATGTGCCCTCACGCACTAGAGTGAAGAAGTCTAGGGCAGCGCAAGCTTGGCAAGCTCAGTCCGTTGTCCCGATCTCTGACCATCCGAGCCCTCCACATACTGTTATATGGGCCTCTGATGGGAAGTTGTATAGAACCACTCGAGTCCAGCCTTCGGCGGCAAACAGACAGAGTAGTTCCCAAAAGTCTCCCAAAACCAAGGGAGCAAACATGGTTATTCCAGACCCATCTGACTTACATGAGGTTATCCTCTACATGCACTAGGAAAGAGAAGAGGCCTCGGTATACAAAGAGTCCTCCCACGAACATCACTTCATCCAAGTTATTGTCAACTGCTGTTACAACAACGCGACAGTACGAGAAGACCGGCAGTCCGTCTTCCAAAGATTACAACAGCCGAGCTCAGGGGATGAGGTGCCTCCCGTCGTCTCTTGCAACTCCACTCAGAAAATCCCTGCCGATGGGAGAGGGAAGAAGATAAATGTTTCCAGCCTGAAGATTTCAGCCACTGTGACTAAGAAACTGTCATCTAAACGGTCGTCCACTACCGGAGTTTTCCAAGGAACCCGTTCAAAGACAAAATCTGCTACAGTGGGAGATTTATCATCCGTATTACTGGAGGTCGTTGGAACTGGGGGTAGCACTCCTCCGAACATCCACGACAACCCGATGTTCCAAGGAGACGAGCCCGGGGAAACAACTCTCCCATCAGATACAACAAGTGCCGACGTCCCCAAGGACGTCCATGACTCTCAAGATGAAGCAAGCTCTGAAGCTGGGGGTACTATTCCTTCTGAGTCCTTACAAGAGGAGAACATCCCCATATACCCCGATGACTTCTCGGTAAGGGGGTATGATTCGGAGGGCATATCATCCACCGTCCCTTCCACTTCTAATCATGTGAGGACATCATTCATGACAAACGATAAACAAGATGGTCCTAGTAATCGCCAACGCATCGATACTCTGGAGACCATACTGCACTTTGGTCAAATCGGTGGACGAGATCAAAGCAGCCCTCCCTACTCTGCAAGGAGGAACGGCTGGCCAAACAAACTTGGGTCCCGCGGTCAATGCAGACTCGAACTCAGCGGCACCGAACCCAGGCAATAATCCTCCTGAAATGTCGGCTCCTACTGCTGCAGACGAGGCCATGGAGGTAAGAAGAGAGGTCCATGAGCTCCGGGCCATGTTCCATGCCCGAGAAAACTGCCAAGACCTCAGGATACGATAACCGTATCCCGCTGCGTGGAGAGATGTTCCCTTTCCACCAAAGTATAAACCATTCCACATCAATCCATATGATGGCAAAACCTCCGCGAGTCGGTACATCACTTACTTTGAGGTCACCACCGACCATTTGCCCTATGACGATGCCATCCTTACGTGATTATTCATCGGGGCATTAGAAGGAGTCGCCTTCGACTGGTACCGTAACCTGCTAGACAACTGCATCCACTCCTTCTCCAGCTTCAAACGAATGTTCTTGGAGAGATTCTACGAAGTAGGACAGGACATTATAATGTCCACCCTCATGGACGTCGTTCAAGGGGAGAAGGAGCTGACAAGGAACTATATTGAGCGGTTTTGCCAAACCGCGATGAAGTTGCCGTCCGGTAATCCGGATTCCTCCTTATTAAAATTTGCCAAAAGAGACTGCTCCCAACAACAACAACGGTGGTAACGTCTCCAACAATTGGGACAACAAGGGCAAGCAGGCTATGGTGGTCGATACAGTCCAGAAACCTGAGTCAAAATCGGCAGACAAACAATGGCCGCAAATGACCTACTCCTTCAAAGACGGCCATGTCAAGTCCATCTTGGACATGTTCATACAAGGAGATAGAATTCAGCTCCCTCTACCAAGACGGGAACCTCGGCCGACAGAAATGGAGAGTCCAAAGTACTGCCATTACCATCGCTACATCCACCATGCTACACACGACTGCTACCAACTAAAGCGATACATCCAACATCTCATCGATTCGAACGCTCTGGCCATTGATTTCGAAGAGGTAACCGTGGCAGCCAATATGGTGTCAGTACAATTCGGTAGCTTCCCTTCAACGGAGGCTCAAGACGGCGTGATATCCATCCCTCGAGCGACAATGGAGATTGCTAATCTTCTACCTCCTCGAGATCAGGCTACTGGTCTAGTACCCCTTACCACGTCACGAGGAGAGGTCATGTGGGTCCATCCAGACTTGGTATCTGAAGTGACTCAGTACACACCACCCTCCATTGGCAAGAAAAAGAATAGGAAAGTCAGATCCTGTCACGCAATCTCGACAGATGTCGAGGAAGCCGCAGCTGTCGTCACTAGGTCAGGTGCACAATCCCAACCTACACCAGATAACGCAACCGAAGAACATCAGCCGGCTACTGTTGATGCTCCGGACCTTCTCAACCTCCGACGACCGACAAGCCTAGGCCGAAGGAGACTCGCTTTGATAAAACCCTCCGAAAAAAGGCATCTCATGGGATAGAGAGACCCTACAACTTTAACATCTTGGCACAATTGGCTAACACACCGGCCAAATTATCATTATACGAGCTCCTGAGACTCTCCAAAGATGTTCGCGTGGCACTAAGCGATGCACTCCAGAATGCCGACGTATATCTAACTCAGGTCAATCTCACGGGAAAGAGCCCGCCTGTAAATCTCCAAGATAGCGCTTGCACAGGAGCGATGTCCAATATTGTCTTCACACTACAGGATATGCTCATCAAAACTAACATGCACGATCGTCCGTTATATTACACTGGATACATCGGTGACGTAAAGGTAGATCGAATGCACATTGATCCTGGTTCTTCCATAAGCATCATCCCGAAGGGTCTGTTACATCATTTCCGTATTTCTATGCATCGTCTGACGCCAACAAGCACCGCCATCAGCAGTTTCAATTCGGGCAGGAGCTACCAGATTGGGAAGATTCGCTTGAAGTGCCAAATTGGCGATCATTAGTCAGAAATGATATGTTATGTCATAGATGCGGACACTTCTTACAATATCCTCCTAGGGCGCCCTTGGATTCACAATTACATGATCGTGCCTTCTACACTGCACCAGTGCTTCAAGTACATCGATAAATACGGTTTCGTGAGGACAGAATTTGCCGACATCCATCCTTTCAGAAGGATCGAATCCTACTACTCAGACTCCTGCTTATACGAAAAGTTGATGAGACACCTTGGTAAAGGAGATGTGCAAGCTCGAACTGAGACAGCCACAGGATCAGAAGAACCTCTGACGATCCACCTCCAAGTTCGTAAACCTGGCAAGATCGTACCCCTTACGGCCGCTCTGCATAAGGATGCAGTCAGCCTCTCGGCACAAGAGAGGAAAATGATAATCCGACGGCCAAGGTCCGGCCAAGCGCCAAGACCCACAACGGAGCCACTGACAATCAGACTGCCTAGAGTCGGCCAGCCATAAACGGAGAAGCACAATCCCTCCGACAAGCCAATGACGATACATTTTCCCAAGAAGAATCGTCACCCCGATGCAAAGTTGGGAGCTTCTAGCGAGCCAACAACTCCCCGTCCAGCATCAAGTACCAAATGGGTGTCGTTAGTCTGCCAACGACTCCACGTTCTGCTCCACCAGCAGAACCCCTGATGATCAAGTTGCCCAAGTCATCCTCTCAGTCTTCATTTATACAGGGGGTGGCCGAAGAACCAGAATTGGACAAATATGTGGCTGCCCATACTGATGTTCCATCCTCAGATGATGTAATCCCGTTAGAAAAGATACCTTACTTCATCAATAAAGGGCTACCTTTGAACTACATCGAGCTAAATAAGCTCTGTACAATGTATGCTATGGAGCATGGTATAGGCACTCACCTACACACAGGTGACAAATGTTTACACCGCAAATCAACTCACTCCCGTGGAAGATGCTTACCGCATAATCGAGGGAGGGGACCATCCAATCATCTTCGACCGAAAGAATAACCCACAGCCCTTCAAGATGGAAGAAGTTGAGCTCGAACCCAACACCGGGAGATTGTCCCTTTATCTGTATAGTTCCCAATCCAAGTACCTTATGCAAAAACAAGGATATGATCTGGGAACTACACCAGACTTGAACTACGGAACTGGACGGCGGTTACCCTTACAATCGCCGATCCCGGCTGGGAAACCATGAGATTACTATAACAAGACCAGACGTGGGCTAGGTTATGTCACACCTGTAACAACACCCGAAAGCTCAGACAAAAAATACGACTGGCACTCACACTCAACCAGATCACCCACTTCCGAATCGGATATCAGCATCGGGGACATGCTAAGGCAAGTCTGGTCCGTCAATATGGCACTTGTCGATGCCTACGAAGAAGAAGAAGATATTCCTGAACTTCTTGAGCTAGAGCCATGGGCATAACAACTAGATGCGCAATGGAAAAAGCGGTTCGAACAAAGAGAGCCTTCCACCGAGGATGAGGTCGTACAAGTTGATCTCGGTGATGAATCCTCCCCAAAACCCATCTTTTAAAGCAAGAATTTGACTGATGAAGAGCGAGAATCACTATTGGAACTTGTCAAAGAATATATTGATGTGTTCTCCTGGATCTATGAAGATATGCCGGGACTAAACCCCGATGTTGCTCTTCACAAGCTCAACATTCGGCCAGATGCAAAGCCAGTCAAACAACAGCAACGACGCTTCCGCCCGGGCATCATGGATGTGATCGAAGCCAAAGTCAATAAACTGATAGCTAGTGGCTTCATTCGTGAGGAACAACATTCGGATTGGGTCGCCAACATAGTACCGGTCCTCAAGAAGAATGCGAAGTTTCGAATCTGCATCGACTTCCACAATCTGAACGAGGCATGTCCCAAAGATGAGTTCCCCCTCCCTATTACAGACATCATGATTGATAATACCAGCGGCTTCGAACGTATGTCGTTCATGGATGGCTTCTCGGGGTATAACCAAATCAAGATGTCTCCCGACGATGAAAAGCATACATTATTTCGAACACCAATCGGCAAATACTGCTACACAGTCATGCCTTTCGGTTTAAAGAACGCTGGCGCCACCTATCAGAGAGCTATGAGCATCATCTTCAGATACCACTTGCACAAAATAGTGGAATGCTATGTTGATGACATCGCCGTCAAAAGCCGCTCTAAGGAAGATCATCTGCATGATCTAAGGACAGTGTTCGACGTAATGCGAGCACACAATTTAAAAATAAACCCCACGAAATCCTTCTTGGGTGTATCCAGCGGGAAGTTCTTGGGTTTTATCATTACCTCCCAGGGTATCCACGTAGACCCTGAGAAGACAAAGGCGATCATGGAGATGGGTCCTCCGAAGAATCTCCGTGAACTCCGAGGCCTTCAAGGGAGGCTAGCCTACATCAGGAGGTTTATCTCTAACCTCTCCGGGCGATGTCAACCATTCACCCATCTCATGAAGAAGGGCGTCTCATTCGTATGGGATGAAGAATGCCAACGTGCCTTCGACAGCATCAAAGAATATTTGTCGAACCCTTCAGTCCCGGTGGCCCCGGTTGCTGGAAAACCATTTCTGCTCTACGTACGAGCAATGGAGCATTCCTTCGGTGCTCTGCTAGCACAAAACAATGATGCAAGCCATGAGCAAGCTATATATTACCTCAGCCGAATGATGATCGGGCCAGAGCATCGATATACTGCCGTAGAGAAGGAATGCCTCGCCCTGGTATTCGCCATTCAAAAGACGCGACACTATGTCACAGGGCAAACCATATATGTGATATCACGAGTCAACCCCCTCAGGGTCCTTATGACGAAACCAGGGGCACTCAGCTCTCGCCTCGCTACCTGGGCGATATTATTGTCCCCCTACTATATGGTCTTCGTCCCGCAAAAGGTTGTTAAAGGTCAAGCTCTGGCAGACTTTTTAGCAGCCCACCCAGGTTCGGGGTCGGCCAGAATATATAAAAAATCCCAAACAAGACCGTCGACTCGCATGCGGCCTCTCACGATGATATATGGCGAATGTTCTTCAACGGTTCTTCAAGGACCGAACCCAAGGGCAACATCGTCATCGGAGTCGGAGTGGTGCTGGTTTCTCCTTCTGGACTTGTGATCAATCGTGCTTACTCCCTCACAAAACCCTGCTCTAACAATGTGGCCGAGTACAACGCTTTAGTCATTGGCCTCCAATTTGCGAGAGAGCCGGGGGTAGAATATCTTGAAGCATACGACGATTTATAGTTAATCGTCAATCAGATCCGAGGTTCGTACGAAGTCCGCCATGAAGACATGATCCCCTATCACCAAATAGCGATCAACATCATCTCGTCATTTGAAGGGTTCTTCATCGAACACGTCCCCAGACTCCAAAATATCGAGGCCGATGTCCTAGCAGGCCTTGCCGCTTCCCTAGCAGTGCCAAACAATATTTATCATATGGTGGACGTAATAGGCCATGAACTGGTCTGTCCAAGAACAACGTTCAATTCGTGGTGAGTTATTCCGCTCAGACGATCAACGAAGTACCAGACTGGAGACAACCATTCATTGACTTCGTAGTCTACGACATCCTGCCTGAGAACCCAAAGGAAGCCACCTCTATAAGAGGGCGTTCTCTCAGATTTTTCTACGATACAGAGACAAAAATGCTGTATCGCCGATCCTACGATGGATTATTGCTTCGATGTCCGTCAAACGCAGAAGCCAAAGAAGTCGTACGCGAAGCTCATGGTGTCTGTGGGGCCCATCAGCCTGGCCCAAAATTGTAAGATCATCTTCGCCGAATGGGCTACTACTGGCCCACGATGGTAGCAGATGCGATAGACTATACAAGAATATGCAAAGCCTGCTAAGTCCACACATACTTCATCCACCAGCCATCCGAATTTCTACATCCGACAGTGGCGTCCTGGCCATTCGAAGCATGGGAAATGGATATCATCGGTCCGATCACTCCACCTTCTTTCCGAGGACATCGCTTCATACTCGCAATCACAGATTACTTCTCCAAATGGGCGAAAGCTGTTTCGCTTGTAGAAGTAAAGATTTTGAACGTGATCAGTTTTCTCAAGCATCACGTCATCTACCGCTTTGGACTGCCCCGAAGGATCATCCACGATAATGGTCCGCAGTTCGCAAGCCACGGCTTTTATCGATTCTGCGACAAGCATCGAATTCAAAATATTGCTTCGACGCCATACAATCCTGCAACGAATGGGTTGGTAGAAGCATTCAACAAAATAATTATCAAACTTCCCAAGAAGTTTTATCATCCAACAAACGCGACTGGAACGAGAAGCTTGGTGAATGCTTATGGACGTACCGTACTACAGTCCGAACAGCCACTGGGAACACACCATTCTCCCTGGTATACAGGAGTGAGGCAGTTCTCCCATTGGAGACTCAAATACCTTCACTCCGTGTCGCTCTCACTTACCAATTGACGACGGACGATAACTACCGTCGTCGGCTACAAGAGTTGGAGGCCTTAGATGAAAAATGCCTCTTGGCTCAGAAAAGAATCGAGCTATACCAAGCACGCATTTTCAGAGCCTTCAATAAGAAGGTTAAAATCAGAACATTCCAAGTGGGCGATCTCGTTCTGGCTGTTCGGAGGCCTATGGTTATGACTCACAAAATCGCCGACAAATTCCAGCCAAAATGGGAAGGGCCATTTATCAGAGGCTGTATTCTCCAACGGTGCTTACCACCTCATAAAACAAAAAGGAGACTTGCTCATGTTGCCCGTCAATGGCAAGTTCCTGAAGAAATATTATGTCTAAACGACATTTTCCAGATTATTGAGTTATGTACCCTTCCGGTATCGCTGAACTCACATTCTCCAAATTTCAGATTATTGAGTTATGTATCCGCCGGTACCGCTGAACTCACATTCACAAAATTCCAGATTATCGAGTCATGTACCCGTCGGTACCGCTGAACTCACATTCACAAAATTCCAAATTACCGAGTTATGTACCCTTCCGGTACCGCTGAACTCACATTCTCCAAATTCTAGATTATTAAGTTATGTAGCAGTCGGTACCGTTGAACTCACATTCATAAAATTCCAGATTGTCGAGTCATGTACCCGCCGGTACCGCTGAACTCACATTCTCCAAATTCCAGATTATCGAGTCATGTACCCACCGGTACCGCTGAACTCACAAACCCAGATTATCGAGTTGTGTACCCCCCAGTACCGCTGAACTCACATTCACAAAATCCCAGATTGCTGAGTTATGTACCCTTCAGTACCGCTGAACTCACATCCTTCCTCCAAATATTCCAAATTGCCGAGTTATGTACCCGCAGATACCTCTGAACTTACATTCTGGTCACTTTTTAGGTAGTAAGTCATGAATGACCATACCTCTGAACTTATTCCTCTGAAAGAGCTCCTCCCTCATGATCCACTACCCGTACTCTCAGTGCACAAAAAGGGTAACAGATCCACAAAATTCCCAAAACGACCACGTCGATGTTACCTCTGAGTCGTCTCACTTCCGCCAAAAACAAATCACCCCTCTACATAGAACTTCCATGTCCTTATTACCTCTGATTCGTTCTATGTACGCCTTCATGGAGCCCACTCCTGCCATGTCCTCATTACCTCTGAGTAGGAAGGCTCCATTGAAGAAACCTTCATGCTTGCCATGTCCTCATTACCTCTGAGTAAGTATGCGGGTTCCCTTTCGACTTATTATCTGTACCAAAAAAAACCCCAGGGTACGCCAAGGATAATAGGTCCACAAATGTCCTCTGTTAACCATAAATATCCTCTGCTGAGTCCACTCTTGCCATGTCCTCATTACCTCTGAGTAGGAAGACTCCGCGATAAAACCCCAATACTTGCCATGTACTCATTACCTCTGAGTAAGTATGGTGGTTTTCTCTCATTTTATTATCCGTATCCTGAACCTGGGTATGCCAAGGATAATAGGCCCACAAATGTCCTCTGCTGACTACAAGGGCTGTACTAAGTTTTCTAGTACATGTACATCATTTCTCATCATGCCCCGGGAGCCCAGCTGCTCCATAGCATTCTTTCTCCCGATACCCGGAACGTCCATGACCACCTTACCGTTGAATTGTTCTAGGTATCCCCATCAAATTTGTTATCCGTACCTAAAACCAAGGTATACCAAGGATAACAAGTCCACAAACAAGTCCCCCAAGCGGGGCAAATGCCACCATAACACCACAAGCACAACAAACAGTACAAATAAAGGGTAGAATAAAGCAGACTCTTTTATTTGGAAGACGAAAGTACTACATGTTCTAGGGACAACGTCCTACTTAAATAAGGGAAAGAACGAAAATAAAAGGAAGAAAAAAGCCATCTATGGTTCGGCGGTACATAATTCCAGGAGACAGTTCTTCACCAAGGTGGTCTCCCGCTCGAGCCGCTGCTTAGCTCGGCGCTCGGCCTCCTGGGACAACTGCTCCGTATTATCCAAGTCCATGTTGTTGACACAAAGTCACAGTCAACCAAATATTGACTATATTGACTAAATAATATTTGTATTAATTCAATACGACACACGACGACTGCATTCAGTTCAAGACAGATGACAGCTCAGTCTCCGGCTCTCAGTGTGTTCTGGAGTCTGTATTTTATAATTTCATTGAGTCTAGACTTGTGTACTCTGAGTCATGCTGAGCTCTTGGAACTTAGTCTATAACCTACCCAAAATCTCTAGCTCCACTGAATCAAACACTGCCCAAAAAGCCCCTTTGAACCACTCTGTGCTCTGGAGACAGAGTTCGGGCCGAACTCTGCCTCCACACAGAGTTCGGGCCGAACTCTGTCCCCTAGAAATCAGGAACCCTAATTTTAGGGTTAGCTGGTTGCTAGTTGTCCAACGGCCAAATTTTTGAATTTTCCTACCCGAATTTTGGCCGAATTCTGCCTATAAAAATACTATAAATAGGGCATGAATTCTCTCATTTCAATTCATCCAATCTTCTCTTCTCTTCTCTCTTATAAGCTCAATAAGCCATACCCTTCCCATCTACTAGCCACAAGCCTCCTAAGTCTCGAGTGCTCAGCATCTCTCAGTTAGGATTCTTGTGCAAGAGTCGAAGAAGTCGCTTGGACAATTCTAAGCAAATCGCCACTGCGATCCTCTGTTAGAAGTTGACGTGCTCTTCTGAAGAAAAGGCACGGGTTGTAAACTACTATTTCACAAATAGTGGATTTAATCCTGAGCTAGAGTTCTCAGGCCTGGACTAGTTCTCCACGAGGGAAACCAGGTTAAAATCGCTGTGTTTGCGTATGCTCTTCTGCTCTTCATTTATTTTCTGCACTTTACTCTGATTATTTATTGTTGGTGAAAGAGTTATTTTTAATTGGCTATTTTTCTATATAAACTCTATTCACCCCCCTCTAGAGTTGCCAAACTGTTCTTCAATTGGTATCAGAGCTCTGTTCTCTTACAAGGACTAACATCCTAAGAGCTGATCCATGGCAACCACACAATCCTTGATTTCCAATCATGGTGAAGGTCAGTCCACTCATAGGCCTCCCCTATTTGATGGGACTAACTACACATATTGGAAAACAAGGATGAGCTTCTATCTTAAGTCTCTAGACTTTGACCTGTGGACTGTCGTCACTGACGGTTACAAAAAGCCCGCCAGAATAGTTGTCGATGGTGACCTCATTGAGAAACCACACGACAAATATTCTGTCGAGGAGAAGAAACAGGCAAGTCTAGATGCTAGGGCTATTAATGCTTTATTCTGTGCTATAGACAGGAATGAGTTCAACAGGGTCTCTACATGCACCACTTCTCATGAAGTATGGAGACTTCTAGAAGTGACGCATGAAGGAACCACACAGGTCATGGAATCTAAAATAAGCCGTCTCACTCAAGAATACGAAGCTTTCAAGATGAAGCCAAGTGAGACAATCACTCAAATGTTCACAAGATTCCTCGACATCATCAATCCTCTATCCTCGCTTGGAAAGCAGTACTCAAACCACGAGAAGATTCGTAAGCTGCTCAGAGGGCTACCAAAGATTTGGAACCCTAAGGTGACAGCCATCATAGAAGGAAACGATCTCACAACAATGTCAATGGAGACCTTAATGGGTAAGCTTATGACTCACGAGCTTGACCTCAAGGACTTCGAAGAGCCTGCTCCGAAGACCAGGGAGATCGCACTCAAAGCTCATCAACGAAGAGCTAATCATGATGAGACCGAAGAAGATAATTCGGATGATGAAGACCAAGCTCTCATGGTTCGCAACTTCAGGAAATTCCTTCGCTTCAATCGAAGGAAGAAGGAATCTCAAGAAGATGATGAAGAAGAACCAACTTGTTACGGTTGCAAGAAAACTGGACATGTCCGAAAAGACTGCCCATTCCTGAAGAAGAGCAACCGCTATGAGAAGCCATACAAAAGGAACTCATCAAAGAAATATGCCAACACAGGCATTTGGCATGAAAGTGAAGCGAGTGACTCTGAGGAAGAAAAGGACTCTCCTCAAGATACAGCAAATGTGTGCCTGATGGCAACTTCCAACAAGGTATCTAACGAAACTCTGGATGACTTCTCTTTTGATGAACTTGGTGATGCTTTCACTGATTTACTCGATGATCATAAAAAGGTCATCGGTAAATATAAACATGCCAAGGACAAAATCAAAAGTCTAGAAGATGAGATACAAAGAATTTCTTTACTTCTTGATAATGTTAGAAACACATCACCCACTAATGACACTGATGAAGTATCCAAGCTTAAATTAAGCTTACATGATGCTGAAGCACGTATTGAGCAACAAACTCAAGAAATTACTACTCTCAACACGTTGCTTGCTGAAGAAAAGAGTAGACACAAGATTTCCATGACTAAGATTTATGGCTTAAATATTAAGGTTGATGAACTGCAAGCTGTTTCTAAAAGATTAGAAACCAAATTGGGTAAACAGGTTGTTCAACCTCAAACCCAATCACATGGGCACAACACCACTCATGCTAGTCAACCACGTCATTCTCATACAGCACATAACCATGCATTTATATACACAAACTTTCACAAACCACGTGCACGTAAGAACAATTCTCACTCAGTACACACTCATCATGCACAAAGACACAATCAACATCACTCCACACATAAAAATCATCATGCCATGCCATATAGACAAAATCATCATGCAATGCCATATAGACAAGGTCCTCATATACCATATAGACATTATCATGTCATACAATATAGACAAAATTATCATGCCATGCCATCTAGACAATATCAGCATGTCACACATCATAGACAATACCATCATTCTATGCCTCATAGACACCATCAACATGCCACTTATTCTATGCATAATCATCTTCACCATGCTAACTCTTCATATCATGTCCATCCTCATCCTGTTGCTTACAGATATTATTCTCATGCTCCTAGTATAAATAAGAATGCTATCTGTACTTATTGTGGATCACATGGACACATCTCACCACAGTGCAGAGTTAGAAGACTTGTAGATAAAAAGATATATGCTTGGTTTCCAAAGACTAACTTTTCAGGACCCTCAAGAACTCGGGTACCAAAGGTCACATCTACTCTTGATGTAGGTGGACCTTCCCTCCTCAACTGAAAGTAAGTGGATTCTCGATAGTGGATGCTCGCGACATATGACGGGAGACGCAAATCTTTTTGCATCACTATCGATGAAGAGAGAAGGATACGTATCCTTCGGTAACAATCTCAAAGGGCACATTATAGGTAATGGTGTCATTGGTCATCCTCCTTCTCCTGTAATAAAGGATGTCTGCCTAGTGACCGAGTTAAAGCATAACCTGCTCAGCATTAGTCATCTTGCTGATCATGGATATGATATTAACTTTGGACAAAACAGTTGCTACATCTATGATAGGTCAACAGGAGACATTGCTTTTGAAGGAAAAAGAGAGGACAACATCTATATTTTCTATCTTTCTATAAAAACTAACAATGCAGGTAGATGTCTATATGCCCACAAAGACGAACGACTACTTTGGCACCAGCGTCTTGGTCATGCCAACATGGATGCTATATCCAGGCTTTCTACCAAGAAGCTAGTGAGAGGATTGCCTGACATCACATTCAAAAAGGACAC
This sequence comes from Iris pallida, assembly GCA_029216955.1. NCBI lineage: Eukaryota > Viridiplantae > Streptophyta > Magnoliopsida > Asparagales > Iridaceae > Iris > Iris pallida. Next base: position 15,586,388 of record JANAVB010042220.1, read on the forward strand.
GGTATGTGCCGAATGTGAACTAAACAAGGCAACTAAATTTTCGTTTCATTCCATCAACTCTGTAAGTACTACTAGACCCTTGCAATTACTTCATATTGATTTATTTGGTCCTAGTAGAATAGCTAGCCTTGGTGGCAAACTTTATGCATTTGTTATTGTTGATGATTTTTCGAGATTTACTTGGGTTTTCTTTCTCGCTAATAAGAGCGATGCTATTTCTGCTTTCAAAATTTTTGTAAAGAAAGTTCAAAACGAAAAAGGCTACATGATTACTCGAATCCGAAGTGATCATGAAGGCGAATTCGTAAATTATGATTTTGAAAGTTTTTATAATAAAAATGGCTTTGATCATGAATTTTCTTGTCCTAGAACTCCTCAACAAAATGGTATTGTGGAGCGGAAGAATAGAACTCTCGGCGATATAGCCAGAGTCATGTTGAATAAATTTTCACTTCTGAAATATTTTTGGGCAGAAGCTGTTAGTACAGCATGCCACATTTTGAATAGGGTGCTGATTCGTCCCATTATGAAGAAAACACCCTATGAGCTTTGGTTTGGGAGAACCCCCAATGTTTTTTATTTTAAAGTTTTTGGTTGTAGATGTTTTATCCTTAACACCAAAGACAACTTAGGCAAATTTGATGCCAAAGCTGACGATGGTATCTTTCTTGGTTATGCTGCCAAGAGTAAGGGATATAGAGTTTTTAATAAATGCTCACTTATTGTGGAAGAGTCAACAAATGTGACTTTTGATGAAGACAACAGTGCAGCAAGTACTCTTGATGATGACGTTGAGCCATCAACTTCTACTCCAATGAATACTTCAACCGAAACTAATTCTCTGGAGGGTTTGCCTAAGAAATTCTCTTTCAAACCTTCTCATCCAGAAAATTTAGTTATAGGAGAAGTTTCACGTGGAGTAACTACTAGATCATCACTAAGAGACTCCGTTGCTAGCACTGCCTTCATTTCACAAGTAGAGCCTAAAAATATTTCTGAAGCTTTTAATGATGAATTTTGGATTTCTGCTATGCAAGAAGAACTCAACCAATTCGAGAGAAGCCAAGTATGGGAACTCGTTCCTAGACCGGTTAATCACTCGATAATTGGTACTAAATGGGTTTTTAGAAACAAAGTAAATGAAGATGGTTCAGTCACACGTAACAAAGCTCGTCTAGTAGCTCAAGGATACAACCAAGAGGAAGGTATCGACTACGATGAGACGTATGCTCCTGTTGCTAGACTAGAATCCATTCGGATGCTTTGTGCTTTTGCTAATTTTTAAAACTTTAAATTATTTCAAATGGATGTGAAAAGTGCTTTCCTGAATGGTTTTATTAAGGAGGAAGTTTATGTGAAACAACCTCCTGGCTTTGAAAATTACAAATTTCTCGACTACGTGTTCAAGCTAAAGAAAGCACTTTATGGCCTCAAACAAGCCCCCAGAGCTTGGTATGAAAGGCTAAGTAGCTTCTTACTTGAGAAAGGTTTTTCAAAAGGGAAAATTGACACTACACTGTTTATAAAATCTTTTAAAGACACCATTCTGTTGATTCAAATTTATGTTGATGATATCATTTTTGGTTCTACTGATGAAACCCTCTGTCAAGAATTTGCCAAGTGTATGCAGACAGAATTTGAGATGAGCATGATGGAAGAGCTCAACTATTTTCTTGGTCTGCAAGTGAAACAAATGGCTAATGGAACTTTCATCTGTCAATCGAAGTATACCAAGGACATGCTGAAGAAGTTCGATCTTGACAACATCAAACCAATCAGCACTCCAATGGCTACTTCAACCAAACTCGAACCAGATGAGAGCGGCAAACCCGTTGATCAATGTAAGTATCGAGGTATGATAGGCAGCTTACTTTATTTAACTGCTAGTCGCCCCGATATCATGTTTAGTGTTTGCCTATGTGCTAGATATCAAGCAAATCCTAAGGAATCTCACATGACCGCGGTTAAGCGTATCTTTCGATACCTTAAGGGTACGATTACAGTGGGCCTATGGTATCCCAAGTCAACATCATTTGACCTCATCGGTTACTCTGATGCTGACTTTGCTGGATGCAAGGTCGACCGTAAAAGTACGAGCGGCACGTGTCATTTATTAGAAAAGGCTTTAGTCTCATGGTTTAGCAAGAAGCAGAACTCTGTCGCACTATCCATAACAGAAGCTGAATACATAGCAGCTGGGCGTTGTTGTGCACAAATTCTGTGGATGAAGCAAACCCTTGAAGACTATAAGTTATCTTTCATACATATTCCTATATTCTGTGACAATACTAGTGCCATCAATTTGACTAAGAACCCTGTCTGCCACTCACGCACTAAACACATTGAGATCAGACACCACTTTTTGCGTGATCATCAGCAAAATGGCACGATTAACTTAGAATTTATTGACACTGATCATCAGCTAGCAGATTTCTTTACTAAGCCATTATCCGAAGAGCGCTTCAATTATCTTTGTCGTGAACTCGGAATTTTGGATGAAGCAGTTATAAGTTGAGACTTACTTGCGTAAATGTCGAGTATATTTTGATTTTTTATGACAAATTTATTATGGGTACAAGCCGAAAGGGTCCTTCTGACAAAAAGGCGTAAAAGCCTAAGCGACACGGTGCACTAGTCCTCAGGACTACCGCTAGCTGGGATCCGGCCCCTGCAGCTAACCCATGGCAAATTTGAAATACTGAATTACAATATATTTCCTTGTTTATTATATGGTTTGTTCCGATTTATTATTGCCTAATTGATCTTTCCTAAGTTCATTCTGACCTTTGTGTACCTCTCTATGTACTTCATTGTTTTCATCAAACTTTTAATCCTCAAAATCCCTTTTGTTCAACACTTAATCAATTTTTCTATCTTTTTAGCCTGCTTTTAGTTCTGGACCACTGATCCAGAACTCGGGCCGAACTCTGCCCCTAACAGAGTTCGGGCCGAGTTCGGTCCCTAAGTTCCAGCGTCGGGATCTGGCTCTGCCGTTGGATCAATTTAGATCCTATGGTCAATATTTCATCCGACCAAAGACAAACCCCTACTTTATGTAGGGACTCCTTCTCTCTCCTTCACCATTGCCTCCTTCCTCACCTCTCCAAACTCTTTCCTTCAAACCCTAACCCTAGTTTTTGATCTAGAGTGCTCCATTGCTCCTCAAAATCAAGGAAAAAGGGTTTCTCGTCATTCTCTTCCACTGTTTATTAATCATTTGAGGTATCATTCTTGTCTTCTATACTTCACTCTATCAAGTTTTTATGGCTCCTCGCTTGTTCAATCGTGGAAAGAGGATTCGAACTGAGAGTGTTTCCTCTTCGGATACTCCTCCGACGAAGGAACATATCATTGAACAACTTCAACCACCTCATCCGTTGTTCAACCCACCTCGTCCTCGAAACCCTTCTACCTATGACAACCGATTATTTGTTTCACTAGATGCCTCAAACAACTGGTTTAGTGACTATCGGAATCGTCAGGTATTCGCAGGACATCCTATTAATTTTTCTATCTTCTCTCAATATGATTCTTTATTTCATGACCTCTGCTTTGATGAGCTTGTCACTACCACTTCTGCTATCTATCGTCATGCTGTCCAAATGTTCTACTGCAACATGACCTTTGATGATCTCCATATTTATTCACGAGTTGCAGGTATAAATATATCTTTTGATGACTTTGACTTAGCCGAATAGCTTGATCTTCAAGAGCCCAATTCTTGGAAAAGCTAGTTGACGCTCGCTCGTTCCGTTTTCCCGACGGAATTTCCCTTGAGAGCTTCAAGGACGATTTGTGTACTCCATACACACGTCCTCGCAAGCTCACGGCTAAATATCTCAGCCCATATTTTTCTGATCTTCATTGGATTATTTCTAACACCATTCTACCCAAAACAGGTTCCCATGATGACATCACTTATCTTAAAATATCTGCTCTTTATCATCTTCACTTTGGAATTTCTTTCAATCTTCCACGTACAATGATAGACTGGATGATTCACTGTAGGAAGAAACCACGAGCTCTGGTTTATCCTCTGTACCTTCCTATGATCTTTCGTGCATTTAACATACCACTTGATATCTGTCCGTTTTTGCCTGCTCCTGCTTTCCTGTCCAAGGCACGTCGTACTCAGGCAGTTATCGCCTCTCCTGAGGCCTCTGAGCATTCTGATGATGAGGAGCCTGACGCCCCTCCTTTCGGTCAGGATGCACCACCTCCACCTGCCACTCTTGACTCCATCCAGACCATGCTCCAGGATCGTTTCTACTTAGAGGCTGATCGGTGGGCTCAGATGGACTACCGTACTACCCTGCAGATGAGTGCACTCAGCAACTCGCTGCATGATATTCGGTACTCCATGTCCCATCATCCTACTATGCCCATTCCCATACAGCGGGATCCCGATCGTGAGGGATATCGCATTGATGATCCATGGGTCTTGCGTTACCTGGATCCGAGTGCTGCTCTTGTGGATCCCAGACGTTCTAACTCTCCTGGACCTTCTCGTGCTCCGTGATGGAGATTGGCTCGATCTGCTGCTGCTACTGCTGATGATCTTAGTTATTTTTTGCTTTCAGTTATTTAGTTTATTATGGTTTTATGTAGCTGGTTTTATGTACTCTGTTTATGAGTTGGCCACTTGATTTGGTGGATGACATTATCTGTCCTTTATCATAGTTTTACTTTATGTCAGTGACTTATTTTGCTTAGTATTTCACTGTTTCTTCTCTGCTTGGTGTGGTTGCATTACTATTCGTTGCTTCTTTATTGCTAACTGCCAAAAGGGGGAGAAATATGTATATTTTATAGTTTTGTGCTTGTTTTGCTTTTGGGAGATATATTATCTATCAGGCCACAGGTTCTATGCATTCGTATATCTGTGTATATCTGTGCTTGTTCTTGCTCTGAGAAAATATTATCTATCAGGTCACAGGTTCTATGCATTTTGTACGGGGGAGAGCTATAGCTTCTAGCTCGACACCGTTCATGGTTTACGGGAGAGCTATCTTCTTTTAGCTCTGGCATCGTTTATGGGGGAGCTATGTTACAATCAACTGTGTCCAGGTATGAATATTGAAATATACATATATTATTTTGTCAATTATCAATATGGGGGAGATTGTTGACACAAAGTCACAGTCAACCAAATATTGACTACATTGACTAAATAATATTTGTATTAATTCAATACGACACACGACGACTGCATTCAGTTCAAGACAGATGACAGCTCAGTCTCCGGCTCTCAGTGTGTTCTGGAGTCTGTATTTTATAATTTCATTGAGTCTAGACTTGTGTACTCTGAGTCATGCTGAGCTCTTGGAACTTAGTCTATAACCTATCCAAAATCCCTAGCTCCACTGAACCAAACACTGCCCAAAAAGCCCCTTTGAACCACTCTGTGCTCTGGAGACAGAGTTCGGGCCGAACTCTGCCTCCACACAGAGTTCGGGCCGAACTCTGTCCCCTAGAAATCATGAACCCTAATTTTAGGGTTAGCTGGTTGCTAGTTGTCCAACGGCCAAATTTTTGAATTTTCCTACCCGAATTCTGGACGAATTCTGCCTATAAAAACACTATAAATAGGGCATGAATTCTCTCATTTCAATTCATCCAATCTTCTCTTCTCTTCTCTCTTATAAGCTCAATAAGCCATACCCTTCCCATCTACTAGCCACAAGCCTCCTAAGTCTCGAGTGCTCAGCATCTCTCAGTCAGGATTATTGTGCAAGAGTCGAAGAAGTCGCTTGGACAATTCCAAGCAAATCGCCACTGCGATCCTCTGTTAGAAGTTGACGTGCTCTTCTGAAGAAAAGGCACGGGTTGTAAACTACTATTTCACAAATAGTGGATTTAATCCTGAGCTAGAGTTCTCAGGCCTGGACTAGTCCTCCACGAGGGAAACCAGGTTAAAATCGCTGTGTTTGCGTATGCTCTTCTGCTCTTCATTTATTTTCCGCACTTTACTCTGATTATTTATTGTTGGTGAAAGAGTTATTTTTAATTGGCTATTTTCTATATAAACTCTATTCACCCCCCTCTAGAGTTGCCAAACTGTTCTTCACATGTGTGCCCGCCAGCCGTCCTCCAACTTCTTTAGGGCAAGCTCCAGACCAGAAGAAGCTCGATTAATTCTGTCAGCCTCCTGGATAATCAGCCCCCTTTCGGTACGGGCAACTTCAAGCTCAGACTCCAGGAAAGCTAATTTTCTCTGAAGCTCAAGTATCTGCTCCTGCATGTCAATGACCCCACGGGAGGCATTCGCTTTCCGAGCCGTAACATCCTTACTCTCGTGGCTCAACTGATCATATAACTCAGATAGATCGTGGAGATCCTTCTTTATGACCGGCTTGGTCTTATCCCGAGCCGCCCTTATCTTCTCTACGACAGCTGTGAAGAAATCGCGCTCTTGATCTATAGCAGCAGACAGATCAGTTTACCGCAGCACACGAAGCTGGGCTACCAGCTGGTCAGCCTCCTATAATTTTGCCTCCAGAAGCGTAGCTACCCACATCCCACCAGGAAGAGCCTTAAGAATATCAATATGACCCTGGGCGTATTGTCGGGCCAAGGTAAAAGAGGTCCCTCGTTCCACAGCAGCTGTAACCCCCCTCTTTAAATGACGATAGAAGCTGTCAACTACGTCCTATGACGCTTCGTCCAAAACTTCCGTAGAGGATGGCGTCAAAGGAAGCGTGGCTGGCAATGTCGAAGGAGGCACGCTAGAACTTGCCACCAGGGAGACAAACTCCGAGCGAAAAGATGCACGGATAGCGGCTAACTCCTCTTCCGCCACCCAAAGAATCTGGACACTCGGTAGAGCAGAAAGGTCGACTCTCGGAGTCGCCTGAGCAGAAGAGGACGCAAGGACCATTGTCCCCTGCCCCGGCTGTGCCGCCACCTGACTCTCCAAACTCGAGCCAGCGGGAGGCCCCTCAAGACGAGCCGAAGAAGGAGGGGGCACGCTCCCTTCCACCAGATCCCCTCTGGTAGAGCCTGCCATAACAATATCCGTCATCGATACTGAAATGACAGGACCTGCATGCCCAGAGCAACTATCAATCGACGTAACCCAAAGGATGTGATGATAGAGCAAATGGGCCACTTCACTAGTCAAAATTTAGCTTATCTTACCAAGGGAGGATCGCGGATGCTGAGGTTCGTTCACAACCACCATATACCCCTTACCAGTGCCCCCGAAACCGAATTCGGCTGGCTCTTCTGTCCCAGCCACCCCGGAGGGAGGTACGACTCGATCAGCGTCATCTTGATAAAATTCAGCAGTTTTAGAGACAGGTTCATCGGAGCCCCCGTCATTTCGAGTCACGACCTCAGCAACTTGAGATTCCTCTTCTTCTGACACCTACGAAAGGGAAGGAAAGTGATCAAGATCGAAGCTAGAAGAAAGAAAGAACTAAATAAAGATGGTAGTAACTCGTTTTACCTCCGAAGCGGGGTCGACCTCCTCATTTCTCTCCCTTATAGCTAGCTTGCGATGTCTGGTCGCAGCCTATTTTTGGGAGTAAAGAATATCGCCAACAGGGGAGATTTGCCTGCTATGCTTTCCTACAGAACCAGGTGTAACAGGTGGCTGATCTGCCACCATCTCATCTGACCTAACAGGAGGCTGATCCGCCCCAACATCTTCCACCGGAAGGGAAGAGTTATCTGCATCATGCTCATCGTCCTTATCATCTGCAATGGTGGAGTCCGAGTCTGGCACTTCGACTCTATTCTTCTTCTTCTTCCTCGTCTTGGCCCCCTGGGGCTTCTCATCCAAGCCAGTACCAACAATAAAATTGGCACCCGGGATAAAACCGACGGGGAGCTTGTTTGCTATGACATGGTATAGGGCCGCCATATATAAAATCTCTATCGATGCCTCAATAGCAGGAACCAAGAAAGTGGCACGGGTATGGAATGTATCATAGTAGTGCCAGGCCCTGATACCGTCAAGGAGGCTACCTTCAAAACCCAGACAAGAGCTGGGACTGTCCAGAAAAAGCTGGCTGTATCCAAACAGACGGGAAAAACCTACTGGGCAGGTAAGGTTCCAGGAAGACAGCATTGCGGTTATGGTATACCAGGTGGGCGGGGCGGATGTTACGCAACTACAGAAGCATCTGGCCGTCTAGAAGCTGAAGAGGCCCAATATCGTCGAGATGTACGTCCGCTATTTTTCAGCAGTAAAACGAGGGACGAATACAAAAAAGTCGTACCTATCTGCTCTCGCCAGCACCATCCGACAGGCATGCATGGTCTCATATTCCGAAGACTCATTGCAATAATGGAAGATAAAAGTGTCATCAGCAATCATGCCATCTTCAGAACCCGGCCGCATCAAAGACGGACAGTACATCAGCAGCCATCCCATCAGATAATAATAGGGCAGCTCAGTTCGTTCAAAGTCTTTTGTCACATCGCGGACAATGACCTTGGACGTAAAAGTACGGAGGCCATGGTGTATGCTGCACACTATGGCCGGGAGAAGAGCTAGTTTGACTCCAAAAACTAGCTTTATAGCAGGAAGAATAAAATTATGGCTGATCCTCTCAATGGAACCAGCTCCTCCCGAGACTACGCAATTTCGTAGCCATACCATCAAAAATCCTTCCAGGAGCACCTTCTCTGACAGCTCTTGGGTATCCTGATAAAAATAACCAAAAGAGTCGGTTTGACTCCTAAATCTGTCACTAGTGGTGGCCACCCTCTTGGCCGATGACACCAAGGCCTGAACCGCCTCCCGGGATTGAGGACTTCGGGAAGTAACTCGGCCTGAGGCTCCCGTCGAGAAGAGATATCTTACCCAGTCCTTAGTGTGGGGAGCATTCCCTTCTGAGCTGCTATCTTGGCTATCTGCTGGCACGTGCTATAGTGGCACAATATCTCTTGATAAACAGCTACGAAGCCCGGATACCGTTCTTCCAGCTCTTTGAACTCCTCATTTGTAGGAGTGTACACCTCAAAAGCTTTATCCCCCCAAGGAAGCTTAGAAATCACGTGCATCTCATGGAGTGCAAGCCCCATTTCCCCTACAGGGGTATAGAAGGTTTCCGTACGGCGGTTGTACATCTCCAGCAGAGCCATGAATAATTTTTTGTTTATGGGTAAGCCGTGGCTGGTGCCCTGAATAGCGTGATAAAGACCAATCTCACGCAGAAAAGTCTCATACTTTTACGAGATCCACATAGACAGATTGATCCATGAGGGGATGGGGTGTATCCAACTTGGGAGCGTCAACCGGCCAATTGGATACGAGCCTTTTCGAGCAAGCTGGTTCAGGAAAGTATCGGCTGTAGAGAACGTAAAATTAGGACCCGGCAGATTCAAAAAAGTACCCAGGGCCAATCCTATTACATAGCGGCTGGCATGCACCTTGTCCGTACACACTGACTTCATGCTGTTGTTGTAATGGACGTTGCCCACAAACATCCCATTCCGGGTAGGGGTCAAAGACTCTTCTATCTTTCTGTCCAGCGGAAGCATATTAAACCAAGATAGTGGAAAGTGACGCTCCATTTGAGGGATGCGGATCGCCATCCAATTAGAATAAAGCTCCAATTCTCTGACACGTCCAGAACTTGACTGTTCTTCACAGTCAAAGCGTCTCCGAAGAAGAACGCAGGCTTCAGGTATTCTCCTTCTAATTTCCCCGAATTCATCATGGCACATAGGAAGTAGAAGGGTTGGTTCTTGAGGGCATTCAACCTCGTCAAAGGCTCGTCACTAGGAAACTGGTCCGCCACATACCGAACTATCTGGTCATACCTATAGCCCATAGCGGCTTGGACATGACCCACTAGAGGTCTCCTGCAGCATTAACTGGAAAATTCACTGAAAAGAAGACAAAAGCAATAAGTTAAAAAGATGGACAAGGAGAACTGATTGGTGTTTCGAGCTTATGCGGCTCCAATTTAATGAGTCTCATGCGGTCCAAACTCAGAAAACACTTATGTGGCTCCGTCCAGCGAAGGTTCATGCGGCAGTGTTTTTATGGCTCTGTTTAAACAAAGTCTCATGCGGCAGAGTTCGGATAATTTTATGCGGCTCATGCGACAAACAAATTTGTACGAGCCTATGCGGCCCAGCGCAGCTTATGCGGCCCCGTTGGCAAGGTGCTTATGTGGCCACAGTAACAATTCTCATGCGGCTCGGACATGGAGCATACCCCATGCGGCTCGAACATGAGACATACATGCGGCACACATGAAGATGAAGGCTCACGTATAGAGTATACGATATAGCCACAACAGCTAAGGATTCAAGCTCACACAGTGTCCTTACCAGCAATAGTGGGGTGGAAGTCGAGGTGAACTATGGGCACGTCGATGGGCGGAGGAGCTGCCATATTATCATTCGTTGCCGCAGTCGAAGTAGAAGCAGCTTTCTTACCCTTCGCCGCCGCAGCCGACGAAGACGCCGCCTTCTTATCCTTCATCGCAACAGTCTTCTTAGGAGCCATCGATGATCGAAGACGAGGATAACAGTTAGGGCATGAGAGGCTTGAGTCGAAGGAGAGAGCAAAGAGATTTCTTCTCTTAATTACTCTTATTAATAGGAGGACAAAAGGAGAGAAGAAAACACGTGGACCGATGGAGCGCTTCGGGTCATGTGCTAACAGGCAAAACCGACTCCTAGGATTTTGCCCCCTCTCATGAAGGAGATTCATCCAAAGAAAATCCAAAGTTTAATAAGCCGACTCTTAGGACTCCCCCCAAAAGACGGCTCAAATCAAAGGCAATCAATGCAAAAATTTACACACGTGACATGAAGACGTGGCAAGGAGCTTATGCGGCCAAACAACCCATACGGCTCAGATGGCCATGTGGCTGAGGAGGCCATGCAGCTGAGACATCCATACGACGAGAGTATCCTATACGGCCCGAAGAGTTTTTACATGGCCATGCTTCTTATTCAAAGTATTTTAATTTTGCAAATTGAAAACTTTGAAGGGGGTCTTGTAGAAGCATGAAAAAGAATAAAGAAAGACCTATGCGGCTCTGACAGAGGGATCCCCATGCGGCTCAGGATCTCCATACGGCCAGGAGTCCATGCGGCTCAGGGGTCCATGCAGCTCGGATAGATCCATGCGGCTCAAAAAGAAGCCACGTGGCCTTCAATAGTTCTTCTCTGCATTCGACTGCATTTAATGCTCTGACGGCTGCTCTGACAAATAACAGCTATGACGGCTCTGACATAAGGACGCAATAATGACTCTGATATGATGGCGTGATCCTAGAAAAGAGAAGAAAATCTCCTTACAGCTGGCAAAATCCACCAAGTCCCGAGGCCACTCCATGCGGCTTTCCATCTACATGCGGCTGCCTGTCCATATCCCTATACGGTTGCCCCTCGGCATGCAGCTGCCTATCTATATACGGCTGCCCATCTGCATGCGGCTGCCTATCTCCATGCGGCTGCCCATCTGCATGCGGCTGCCTATCCCCATGCGGCTGCCCTCCGCATGCGACTGCCTATCCCCATGCGGCTGCCCATCCACGTGCGACTGCCAATCCACGTGCGGTTGCCCATCCTCATGCGGCTTCCCATCTTCATACGGCTGAGAGGACCCCCTATATGCGGCTCGGCCAGGACAGTCCAGCTGAGACACGTGGCGCTCTTTGCTATAATTGAGACACGTGGCAGTCTTATCTTCCCTGGAATTATGGGTGATAACAAATCCCAACAAAATTAGATTTGTTGCGATCGTCATAATTGCCCAATCAAATCAAATCAAGCAAATTGGACACATGGCAGGCTATCACAAATCAATATTTATTGTACACAAAGATTTGATGCAATCACATTAATTGCTCAAAATTTATTATATCCAAGATGAACAACCCAGATTCATTGATCCTTAACCGCCGACTTCTGAAGGAGGCAATGATTGGTAAACCCTAATGATCACACCCCACTCCTATAAATAGCAAGGTGCTATTCCCTTGCAAATAGAGGACGACAAGAGAGAAGCAGAGAAGAGAAAAGAGAGAGATCACTACAGAGACATCCAGAGATCTAGCAACCAAGACGCAAGAGAGTCTCCCCACACGTCCAAGGGCATTTCTTCACCAGAGCCAAGGCTGCATCCGATCGTCCAAGGAGTAAGACAGAGCTGCCGTCGCTTTCCCGAGCCTCTATCGTCACCCTCCAGAAAAACTAAACAATTGTACTTAGATTACTGTACCAAGGCTTTCGTCCCTAGGCTTTCTTTGTATGAGCGAGTTTGTATTGTGAAGTAAAAGTCCAGTCCTCCGATATAATTATTCTGTTCTTTTATAATCAATGGCAAACAAGTACTGCTGGGGGGTACCGAGGGGGAACTGGGACTAGTCAGCCATCGATGCCAGTTGTGAGGAACGACTTGTGGATACAAATTATCGGAGGAAGAGAGAAAGACAGCAGCGTGTACGATACCAGATCGTTGGCATCCCAGCCGTCCGTTTACTCCAGAGCTCCTCCTCCACCTCACCTCCACTTTGCAGCTACATAGCCTGGCGTTACTACTGGCACCTATAGTTTGGAGCATATTACACATATATTAGTGACCCTTCAGGGTCAGATGACACAGGTGACCCATGTTCTAGACACTTGTGGTTTGATTCTTGCTACCACTGTACCGACGGCTCCTACTTCAACCATAGTGCCTACTATATAGGCTAATGCTTTGACCACATCGTCTCCTACTACCGGCCCCTCCTTCGACCTCAACGCCTCCTACACCGGCTCCTGGTTCGACTACTGCACCTATTATTCCAAGCGGTGTTCCTGTCCAAGACCTACAGTAGGTCCTCAGTATGGTATTGACGCAATTATATGCATGAGGACAACCGCCGCCACTTTCTCTAACTCCTCCACCAGCGGTTTAATATGCTGGAGTTTTGTATGATTTGATTTTTGTACTGGATGATTTTGTAAAACTTTATAGAATTTTTGTATCATTTGGTAAATTTGTATAAATGTACTTTTCTCTATAGTTAGAAAATATTTGATTGCATAAATATTTACAGTTTGAGTTTATTTACTTTAATGTTATATATATATATATATATATATATATATATATATATATGTTTGAGTTTATTGAATAAGTAATATATTTGTATTGTACAAGTACAATGCCAATTTGTATTGAATATATAGATATTGACAAGTGTCAATATTGTAGGAATCATTTATTATGGCAATAAAACTAACCTTAGTGACTTACTGACGGCTGACTACCGACATATATCTATAGGTCAGTGAAGACTTATCGACTAAGCACCGATAGAAAGTTGGGGAAGATAACATGTTACTAATGAAAATTTCTGTCGCGAACGTGCTGTCTGATATACATAATTGTACCAGTCGTCTTACTGACAAAAATTTCTGTCGATTACCTTCTGGAAAAATTTAAAATGTGGGCTGACAAAAATTTGTCACTAATCCATTGCAATACTGTCGCATGCCTTACCGACGAAAAATATACGTTGCTAATCCATCGGTGACTTGTTGTCGCCAATTCATTCGCTAATCTTTCGCTACAACGACCACCTATCGACGAAAATTTCTTAGCGACATTTAACCTAACGATGGCATGTATTCATCGGTATTCCATCGATATACCACAATACCGACTAAACTACTACATATAGCGACGGATATATCCATCGGTAGTTACCTGTATTTTTGTAGTGACTCAAACAAGCCTACCTAAAATCAGATAAATCAATCCAAACTCCACAAAATATCATGACCCAGTGTTCTGGATATGGGGTGACAGAACTCGGCCAAAGTTCGATCCTTGAGCGAACTCGGTCAAACCCTAAACCTAATTTCCTGAATTAACTCTGTCTTCCTAAAGATCGGGCTCCAAAGTTTAGATTTTTAAACGTTTGGGGACCGAACTTTGCCCAAACTCGATTCAGAAAAATCTAATAGAATGAAATACTATAACGTTCTCACTCACTAAATTCTCACCTTCATCTATTCATTTGAGATACTATCCAAGCTTAAACCTTTCCAATCTCCAAGCAACGATTTTCCAAAGCACCTTTACTGCCTAAGTGTGATTTCGATTAGAAGTTGTTCGAGTTGTAACTACTTGGAAAATTCTAAGTTCACTTTTTTGTTTAAGTGTTGAAGTCAGCAAGTTCTCGTGCTCAAAGCTTGTGGTTATAAGAAGTTAGCAAGCCCTTCGGATCAAAGCTTGTATTGTACGCTATTTCATAAGTAGTAGATTTAACACTGGACAAGAGTACTCAGGACTGGATTATTCTTCAATGAGGGACACCAGTATACATCATGGTATTAGCGTTTGTGACTTTTTACTTATTACATTTTTTATACTTGCTTGTTATTATTTTTTAGTTATAATTAGTCTTAGTTTTTATTGGTAATTACCCTCATGATAAAGGTAGTTTGATTAGTCGAAATCAACAATAGCATGATACTTTGCATCCGCTGGCACATTAAGTAGGTGATGCGCTTGTATATATAATTATAATAGGAAATAGGTCTAAAATCCAATAGAGATGTAGCTTATGCTTTCTTGGTGATTAATGAGATAAAAATATGATTTAGTTCCTTGAGCAGTTGATTATTGTGAGGACCACCTCACTGTATCGATATTTATATACGAATATACGAGTATTTTCTGTATGTTGTATTTTTTATGATTTCAGTATCATAATCAAGGATGATGGATTTTTGCGAGCCGAGTCCGTGACTATTGATATCATGTAATAAATGCATTTCCGAATTCGAGCATTGATGGTTTTACTTGTTTTCGAGATTTCCTAGTTTTTTTGTGTATCAAAGATCTTGTGATACTCCTATTTTCTAGAAAAAGTCACTTACTAACTTATGCAATATAATATTCTCGTATGTTTACTGAGAGCCGTGTAAATCCCAAACTTCTTGAGACTTATAGAATACTTATTAGAATTACCATGGACTTGAACTAGGACTTGTACGTAGAACAAAGATCAATTTATTTCTCGAAATGAGAATTTCATAGTCATATCGATATACAGCTAGTATACTGCGACATAACACCGAGCTGCTAGTGACTCAGTCATTGGGCAAAATCGAGCCATCCTAGTGTCCAATGGGTACTTGGTTTTGTTTCATTGGCTAAGATTTATTGTAGGGGCATGGATTGATGACTTGGATTGATCCAAGGGCCAAGGATCCTCCTCCTCTATATATAACCTATGTTTTTTTTGTTTTTTTCCCTCTCCATTTCTCTCTTTATTTTATTTCTCCATTCCTTGCATTGAGTTTGAAATTGGAGCTTAATCTTGAGACATAGTGTGATTTCTGAATCCTCCTTGGTGGCGAAGTAGAAGATTGGACTTGGAATCTTGACCTAGGCAAGTACACCTTGCCATTCATGAATAAAATTTGTGTTTACTCTTGCCAATTTTTTTTTCTATGAATTGAATGTTTAGTTTTATGCAAAATATGTTTATTGGAAATGTTTTCATCTTGATTCATGGACATGTGATTGATTTTAGCTTTGGTATTGACCTAGATGTTGTTTCCTAGGGTTTATTTATGATACCATTGTGAAAACTAGATATAGGGTGTGATACCTAGAGCTTTATCATCAACCCTAGTATAAATTACTATATGAGACTCATCCTTAGTATTGTATCTTATGGATTGAGAATGGGTAGAATCATGACTTGGTTTTGGCTCCGTAAACCCAATCCCAAACCAATTCTAGGCACATTGAATGTTGGTAGTATATCGTCAGTATATGTTTGTGTTTTTGAAACTTTTTATATGATCAACAATATACAACAAGTATACCCGTGTTTACCTCGGTATACCGCTCTGATACCAGAGTTGATTTTTCTTGATTTTCCTAATTTTGTCTTTTTATCTTCTTATATAATGATTGTTCATGCATGTCTACTTTATTGGTTGACCGTCGACATATGATCATGATATTAATCTTTGCTCAATCACATAACTAGTAAACGAAAAACAATCCAGCAGACTCACATGATCACCACTCCAGTATCATCTTTAATACAAAATACATAACTATTCTCCAAAGACAAATTCGGTAATCATCATCAACAACAATATACATTTGTAATATCAAAACATCTGATACATCCAAAACATCTATTCTAATCTTCTAGAGTCCTCCAGAAGCCTCTTAATCCATGTGCTATCTCCATGACCTAATATGTCAATAATCTTGTCAAAACGGGAGCAAAATACATCCAACCAACATGTCGTACTATACAAAATAAAACAGAAAATAAATACAAAAATAAATACAAGAAATAAAACCAGACAATATGACATTGAATGCTGTCATGATCATAAAACCTGTAATACGAAAAACTATAAGAATCTTAATGAAGCATGATAAACACGACTAGCCACGAGAATAGACAATCAACAAGGATACATGACTAAGCAATCTATGTGTTTTGAAATACCATTTTTGATATGTTACTCTTATTGATACGGCTCAAGCATATATACAATGCATGTTGAACTATTATTTAGAAACAAAGGGTTTACCCACATATTTAGTTGGTATTTCCTCTTCCCCGAGATTCAGAAACAATATTAGTCAATAGTCAGATCTGATGTGCGGAGTACGAATATCAGGCAATAGTCAGATTTGATTATTAGAGTATGGATGTCAATATCAGACAGTCACTAAATCTGATAATAGAGTCACGTCGTGTCAGAATCGTATCTGAACAAGATTCAGAATCCATAGCAAGTAAGATTCAGAACTTGATGTTATTTGATGCAGAATCACGAGTCATCAAGGATACAGAGTCTCATGTCAAAATTGTGTCACAACATGAGACATGACAAATAAAGAAATAAAATTTAGCATTTATAATGTATGGAGAAACATCTTGTAAGAAGTACTTGTTTTAGCCCAATTGTAGAAGGTGTTAATCGTCCAACCTACAAAAATACATGATTCTATTATTAGGAAGTTGCTAGTAGGTTCTAAAGTCGTATAGAAGTCTTGGCCCAATATTGCTCACAAACAAATATAACCTCTACTATTTCGCTTAAGTTACTACATGGCCTAAACTACTTCCTAGCCCAATTTCTCAATTCTGATTTTATAGAACCAAAGCCCAATATCATAACTTATTATAAAAAGCCTTACAATAAATTCAACACTAATCAAAACACACTTCCATTTATCATTGGCCAAAACTATATCAAATTCCTACTGGCCTGAACCCAACAATCAGGCCCAAGCCACAGCATTGAGCCCATGGCCCAAACACAAAACCTATTTCTTTTCTTTTTTCTCTTCTTTCGTTGTTTAGCCTATGGCTCGGCCCAACCAAATTCTTCCAAGTTAAAGAGCCCAATAATGAGCCCATTTCACTCCTTAAACTCGGCCCACACATTGCTCAGCCCTATATCTCACTTTCACATGAGAGAGAAAGCAAATCACAAAAGCAAAGAAGAAGGAGAAGAAGAATCCAGAAGAAGAAGGAGAAGAAGAATAAGCAGAAGAAGAAGAGAATCGAGAGAGTAGAAAGAGGCTCACCGGGGCTTCTTCGCTCGACGCGACGGCACGACTGGTTACATCGCCGTGGGAAGAGGAGGAGATGGACGAATCATGGTGTGATGGTGGCTAAAGCGACTTCAGAATAAACGCTCTCACGGTGGAGATTGATCGACAAGATGGAGGCTTCAACGGTGGTGACTACGCGAGGAAAGAAAGAAAAGGAGGTCGCGATAGAGTGTGGTGGCAGGGATGTGGAGTGGATCTCGAAACGGTGGATGGTGAGTGGAGCAGTGGTGGTGGGAGCTCGTCCACGGGGATGGCTGAAGTTCATCGTAGGCGCTCGTTGAGGAAGTCAGTGATGGCGGTGGTGAAGGAGTGGGACCATACGTAGCTGGGCTGGAGTCTATTGAATACATACTTGGTACGTTTGCATATTCCTAGTCATATGTATATTGGAACTAGAGCATTACATATTTTTTTTGGTAGCCCATGCTTATCGAAAGCATATCGTCTCAATTACGTTATTGTACCAAACAACCTGCAATAGGATAGTGTAATAGGATCTCAATCCATAATTGCTTTTGAAAATTCTTTTGATTTCATCTATCGCCCTTGGAACTTGAAAATTGAAGTCGATCATCTTTTTTGAACTCCTTACCATGAATTCTCGTATTTTTCCTATTTCAAAAGGATGAATACTCGTGCTTGAAAAATATCTTGGATTGTATTTTATCATAAGATAGAAGGTAGTGATAGGGTATTTTAAAGGGAAATATTATTTGTGGTAGGACGGGTTTGGATAGACGCCTCTATTAAATAGACCGAGTAGATCAGGTTTGGAGTATAGAATTCACATAGGCGACTTAACCCTAACGAGAGACTCTAGAATGAATAGATTACAACCATTCTACTTGAGTACCTATGGTAGATAGAGATGAGTTAGGGGTATAACAAAGTTAAATTAGTATGAGTAAGGATCAGAATGATTGAAGGGATTTAATTGAACATATTGTAGAAATTCTAGAGTAGTTTTGGTTTCCTAATTAGAATGTGATCATCCACATGAAAGACTATAGTTGGAAGAACACAAAGGCCTCGTTAGGAATAGAATTATTCGATAAGCATTGCCTAACATTTTACCTTTACCTAGCATGTAGGCGTAGAAGGGTTAGGAGTACTTGTAATTATTGTATAACTTCCTATAAGCTAGGAAGAGTAGATTGTCAATCGCGCTATTAAGGAGATTGGATATATAATTTATAGGAGTAAGGCATAGAGTTCAAAAGATTGGTTATGATATTCATATTTTCTGTGGAGCCCAGAGGACTGGTAGTTAGAACAGTTGTATTGAAATAAGATACACGAAGGGGGTACAAAGAGGGAAGAACCATAGGAGCAACACCATGAATATGTAGAATAATTAAAAGGGATCAAGGAGGATTAGGACCTAGCAGATTGCATTCTTAGTATGTAACACCATGTTGTTGGAAGCGTTGTTTAAGAAAACCAGGTCATAGAAGGGAGTAAACTGGTTGAAATTAAGATATATAAGCTTAAGGTGATATAAGTTAGAATATGACTTTGAAGATTAGCTAGTCGCACTCTTAAGAATCGAAGGTTGTACTAGGACCCTTGATAGATAAGCCTATGCTCTAGTATGAGTAGAAGTTCATCATCTTCAGACTGATTGATCATCCGATGCCTAAAAAAGAAAAATAAGATTGAGAGGAGTGAAGGAAGAGAGAGAGAGAGAGAGGGAGAGAGGGAGAATTCGAGAGAAAGAGTGAGAGTAAAAAGAGAGGGAGAGAAAGAAAGTGCCGATCGGAGATCAAGCTCGGCCACGCCATGCTGGCGGCCGAGGAACGGTATGAAAAAGGCATGGCATAGAAGGTCAGGATCAAGAGGTCGATGGATCTGACGTCGAGGGTCAAGTATGGGAAGCAGCTGGAGGCTCGGCCATGGCGGTCGGCTATCGTCGAGCATGGTACACGGAGAGCTCGTCGTTGACTTCGGTGGAGGCTTGGAGAGAGCTCGCCGTGGGGTTGCTGGGACCTCGCCGGAGTAGAGCCACTGTATGTTGGCTACAGGAATTGAGAAGTGAGGGGAGGCTCTCGCCATAGCGCGATGAGGCAGAGTGCAGCGGTGCTGATCTTGAGCTGGCGATTAGGGGCGGCGACTCTGATGTGGCGGTATAAGCCAAGGTTGGGGCCGGAGTGGAGAGTGGTTGGTGGGGACACAGAGGGTCGAGTGGAGATGTTGTGGTGGTCGGGACAGGGGATAAGGAGGTGGTCGATGGTGGTGATGGTACTTGCTTGGACATGGGAGGTAGTAGAGAAGTGGTTCGATGGTGGTGGTGATTAGGAGGTCGTCGGCCGGGATGGCCGGCAGAGGATGGCTAGGATGGCAGAGAGAGTACATAATTGCAATAATTGATATAAATTGTTGTAATTATTTTGGTGTGTCCAAAGGAATGGGGAATACCCTCATTAAATAGGCTAGAAGAGTTTGGAGAGCAAACAAGTGCTATGGCACTCCAATGTAATATGTAAAAAAGAATGAGGGCAATAAAGGAAATATGTGCGTGTGTGGAAGGGTGTAGGAGAGTCACATGGATTAGTTAGCCATGGCTAACCACTAAACATTAATCAGATAGCTAACTTATTTAGTTAGAGTTAACTAAACAACGGGCCATGTGTCACGCCCCAATTTCGAAGAATCGATAGTCGTTCCCCGCGTGATGCCATACGAACCTAGGTTACGATCGCATAAGACATAGTCATAAGGTAATCCGAAATACAACATCTAAGAGAAAAAGCGCAGATAAATTGAACAACACATTGAGACAGAGAAACTTTACATTTTATTGATAATAGACATCATTTACCGACTCTATTATAATCGTGCTGTATGGGCTTATAACATGACTCTACAAAAGGAGTGTTGATGAGATAGTCGTTCCATACATACATCCCTTATTTACAACAAAAGTATTCCAGCCACCTAGATTGGAGGAAGGCTGAGACATGTTCCTTGGGCTGTTGCAAAGATTCTTCAAAAGTGATATGATGGGAGACTTTGAAAACATGTGATTGTACTGACCCTCACCCTCTACAGGTGGTACGAATCAAGAGGGACGCACCCACTGACCATGGCGACGTTCAAAGAACATGTCTCGGCTTCAAAACATGAACGTCGCCTTGGTCAGTTGGCGAGTCCCTCTTGATTCATACCACTTGTAGAGGGCGAGGGTCAGTACGATCACATATACTGGCAAGTGACTAATTAAAAGTCATGCTCTCATTTGTTCAAGCAGTTTTATAAAACATGTTAGCTATTTGGTGATCTTTCTAACCATCTTGATCGATTTGCATGTTAACATGTTTTGATGCAAGCATATAAAATTGTATACATTGAGCATTTATCATTTTTATTCCGTGTTACGTGCATTAGTTCAAGCAGTGAAAGGGTGGAAAGGTTACTGGCAATGTCAAGCCATCATGGACTATAGCTGGGTTAGACGGTGACCCTTTCGTAGCGGGTAGCGACCCCTATACGAAAGTT
Source organism: Iris pallida (assembly GCA_029216955.1). Lineage (NCBI taxonomy): Eukaryota > Viridiplantae > Streptophyta > Magnoliopsida > Asparagales > Iridaceae > Iris > Iris pallida. Next base: position 15,607,446 of record JANAVB010042220.1, read on the forward strand.
TTTGAATCACCCGTGTCGATCCTGCTGGCACTTACTATATTCGTTCTTCCCGGGCCGAATCGGTTCCTTGGCATAGACAACCGTTCGAGGAAACTACCTCTTGTGCACAAGTTATCCAATGACCATTTTTGTTCTTCTTGAAACTTAGCCTTTTTATGCACTTTAGCCTTATCGTTGCGATACTCATTAATCTATTAATTTCTTTGGTTTGCATAAAAGTCGTACGTTCTGATTTAGCGTCCCGTAGGTACCAATTTTCTCGAGGCACCGTTTACTGAAACTATTTTACAGATCATAAAATAACCTTCTCTCTTTTCTAGAATCTTAAACTTTTTTTTTGGTGTGAGACTTATATTTCTAGAGTAAATTACTCTAAATTGATACAGTTATTCGAGTTCTTGATTTTGAAACCAAAGGTCGAGGTGAAGGAGGTCAGCCACTCACCTTAGTCTTTGCTTTAGGTGAGGGACTGGTTGGCCGTGCTTAGACATCGCCTACACGATCACCTAAAATTGTATAAGCAACTGATTAGAATACCTTGCTATTCAAGAAGTTCGATACGAATGCGAAGTTTGAAAATACAAGCCATAAAAACCATCGAAAACACATTCACGAAAACTAAAGCCAAAGACAAAGCAAGTGCGTCATGAAAAGCAGAGTAGCGGAAGGTCTCTCCCGACTCAGCCGCAGAGTCAATCCTCAAGGCGCAACCCGCTGAATATGGGACTTGATTCCGAAGAAACCTTTCCATAACGAGAAAAAGATCTTAATTCAATCATTCCCGTTCGACCGATTCAATCGATCCCGATCTATTGGTTCTGACTGAATCGGTAGCGACAATGTTCTTTTCTCGCGTACCCCGTGGATTGAAATGGGACACGATGTAGGGATGGGGCACTACACCATAACCAACTAAGAAAAAGTTTCATCTTTGAAACTTAAGAATAGAACCTACCTCTATGAGAACAATGAAGAAAATTTCTTCTTTATCTCTGATTCAAGCTCCCAAGTCGACTCCTCGACCGAATGATTGCTCCAGAGTACAGGAACAAGAGGGATCGCTCGATTTTGAAGCAACTTATCCTTGTGCTCTAAGATTTGGACTGACACTTCGACATAGGATAAGTTGGCCTTTAGATCCAGCTGACCAAAATTTACCACATGGCTTAGATCATGTGCGTACTTCCGCAACTGAGAGACCTAGAAGACATCATGCACATCTGCTAGCACTGGCGCCAGGGCAATTTGGTAGGCCACTGGGACAATTTGCTTGAGTATTTCCAACGGTCCAACGAATCTCGGACTCAGCTTTCCTTTTGCACCAAAATGGGTAACTTCTCGCATATGCGTCACTTTAAGAAATATGTGATTGTCTTCTAGGAACTCGAGGGGTCGACGATGGACATTCATATAACTTTTCTGCCGACACTGTGCAAGCTTTAATCTTTCTTGAACGAGGCAAACTTTCTGCATAGTCTGTTCCACCAGCTCTGGGGCAAGAATCTGCCGCTCCCTGACTTCGTTCCAGCAAATGGGTGACCTGCACTTCCGTCCGTACAAAGCTTCGTATGGCACCATGTGGCTAATGGATTGATAGCTATTGTTGTATGCAAATTCAGCCAGAGGTAGATGAGCATCCCAACTCGACTTAAAGTTAATTGTGCAGAGCCATAACATGTCTTCGAGAATCTGATTCACACGTTCTGTTTGGCCGTCGGTCTGGGGATGGTAAGGTAAGCTGAACTATAACTTGGTACCTAGAGCCGGCTAAAGGCTACTCCAGAAGTGTGATAGAAATCATCCATCCCGATCAGAGACGATGGATACAGGGACTCTGTACAGCCGTACTATCTCGAGCCAGGCGATCAACGCTCCAAGTAACTTTAATGGCAATGAAGTGCGCTGACTTGGTTAGTCGATCAACGATGACCCAGATGGCATCATTTTTCCATGGCGTCTTCGTCAAGACCAATAATGAAATCCATGCACACGTGCTGCCATTTTTATTCCTGGATCGCCAGGTTCTGCATCTCCCCGCCCGTCCTTTGATGTTGAGCTTTCACTTGCTGACAGGCCATGCATTACGACACAAAGAGTGCCATATCTCTCTTCATTTTGTGCTACCAGAAGGTCGTACGGAGGTCTTTGTACATCTTTGTGCTGTCTGGATGCAAGGTGTATTTCGTGTAGTACGTCTCCGTCAATATCTCCTTTCTAAGTTCTGAGTCATCCGGAATGCATAGCCTACCCTTCAATCGAAGCACGCCGATTTTATCTTCTACGAAGTCAGTCGTCCTATTCGTTGAGATTAGCTCTCGCATCTTCTTCAGGTACGGATCATTCTTCTGAGTGGTCTTGATCTTTTCTCGCAAGCTCGGCTCAAGCTGCAACTGCGCCAACTATAAATTCCTTAATCGAACCCGGAGGTCGATGCCCATCTCTTCTAAGTCATGTAGCAATCTACGATCGATGGATATCGAGGCAATATACTTCCACCTCAGAACTTCTGCCACAATATTTTCCTTGCCCAACGTATAGTCAATAGTCAAATCGTAATCTTTGATCAGTTCAAGCCAACGTCTTTGCCGTAAGTTCAGCGCTTTCTGCGTGAATCGATACTTGAGGCTCTTATGATCCGTATAGATCATTTATGCCATGCCATAAAGATAGTGATGCCATAATTTTTACGCGAATACAATCGTCGTTAACTCCAAGTCATAGGTGGGGTAGTTCTTTCCGTACGGCTTTAGCTGTCGGGAAGCAAACGATATTACCTTGTTTCGTTGCATCAACACACACCCCAAACCCTGGTCGACCGTATCGCTGAAGATCTGGAATCCCTCAGTCCCTTCTGGAAGTGCGAGTATCGGGGCCGAGATGAGCCGTTGCTTTAATTCCTGGAAGGATGCTTCACAGTCGTCTAACTATTCAAAAGTGACTCCTTTCTGGGTGAGGCGAGTCAGAGGCGATACGATCTTCACGAAGTCCTTCCTAAAGCATCAGTAGTATCCAGCTAAGCCAAGGAAGCTTTAAATCTTGCCTACTGATGCTAGCTGTTTCCAATCGACAACGGCTTCAACTTTGTTTGGGTCGACTGCAATACCTTCGGATGAAATAATGTGTCCAAGGAATGCGACACCGCTCAGCCAGAATTCACACTTTCTTCGTTTTGTATACAACTGATTTTTTCGAAGGGTTTGTAGCACTGTCCATAGGTGCTCAGCGTGTTGTCGCTTGTCCTTTGAGTAGACGAGTATATCGTCGATGAAGACTACTACAAACTTGTTAATGAAGGGTCGAAACACTATTTTATTAAATCCATAGAAGTAGTCGAGGCGTTCGTTAGGCCAAACGACATTACCAGAAACTCGTAATGGCCGTATCATGTGCGAAAGGATGACTTCGACATATCGTCCGACTTATTATTGAGTTGATGGTAACCCGAGCGAAGATCAATTTTGGAAGACACCGAAGCGCCTTGCAACTGATCGAACATGTCGTCTATACGGGACAATGGATATTTATTCCGGATGGTGGCCTTGTTCATCACGAGAAGTGGGTACGTCCAGCCGACACCGCAGTGTCGACGGTAGAACGCTGTCCTAGGTCACAACATCTAACAATATAATGCTAAGCAGTTTATACTCCCCGAATGGGGGTGACATAGCAGAATGTAAATCCAATCACAACTAAGGAAGAAGAAGCACGATATGATATAGAACTCAAGTAAAATACAGATGATCAGAAGAGTCTAAGTGTCTAAGATAACATCTCAGCAAACATCCAGAATACCAGGTCTCAACTACAGAGTATGAAAGAATATATACAATCCGGATCTCAATGACAGAAATAAAACCTAACTAAACTAGTCTAGGCAGTAGGGGTAATGTCATCAGCTATAGCTGGGTCCTCCTGAGAGTCCAGCTCACAAGTGTCGTCTAGGACTGTCCCATAGAAGGTGTCAACATGTCACGCCCCAGAACCAGAATACTGGAGAGCGGGGGAATGACTCAGCCAGCTACGTATTACGGGTAGATGAATACCGTATAATACGATCAATGCTTTCTAAAGACGAGGGGGTACATACTACATGAAAGTCTCACTATGGTCACTTCACATCTATTGTCTCAATCATTCGAACAAGAAAACAGAAATAGAGAACATGTAAGAATAAGCAGTAAGGCGTCCTAAACGCTCAGTCAAAATATTCTTGAGATCTGGCTTTACAAAACATAGCCAGATGATATGGCAAGGTGTACACAATTGTTATCAGCTGCAGTCTGACTTAATTACAATTATGCAAAAGTAATTACAAGATAATCCGACTAACATGTCGGTGCCAAACGGCTACGGTATAAAGTAAATAACAAAACGAGTGGTGAAGTAAGGGACCCACTCGAGTCCTCCTGCGATCATCCCTCTAGTGTTGACCATCTTGGAGGCGGAAGTAAGCTGGATCCTCGAGAACCGGCTCTAAATCTGGCCATGCAAAACCAGAGAGGTTAGACCTCTAATAGCAAGTACCACAAGGAAGCACGATATGAGGGAATTAAAACCAGTAATAAGAGAATATAATAATAGATCTCTGCTTGCTACTAGGATTCACATCACATCACGACACTTCGAACCAACCTCCCAACCAAACAAGGACAGAAGTTAGCCCGTCATGTCCTGACATTCTGATCATCCCAGTTAGACAACAGAGTAGGTACAGTACACAAACAAATCATCTTGTACGTCCAATCAAATCCTACGGCTTGCTATTGTGAGTCCCAAGTTATCCTGGAATTATGCAATTAGGAATTCCTCAGTTCTTACTATGTGCGAGCAAGGCTAGTCTATCCAGTCAATCAGGTGCGCCAAGCATGAATTAGACGAGTCCTAGCAGGACGCCCGTCATATATATACAATATACAATAATAATAAAAGCAGGTACTGTTCCCTGCCCGTGTGGCAGATTTACAGTATCTGTGGGAACCAGCCGGCCTGGCGGGCACTACTAGTCCCGGGAGGGCTGCCATGTAAGAACTCGGGAATCCATTCTCTCCATGCCATCATTATTTTATTTTACTTAATAGTCCCTACGTTGAGTGAAATCCCATGCCGTGGATCATGATCATTCAAATGAGTACTTTCGTACGGGGTACGATATGCGCAACTCTACAACGATACCAGTGCGGCTAGGTTGTAGGTTTTACATAGCGTAATGCAACAATCAAATCTAACCACGGGGTAATCATGCCTTGACCATCAAGTACACATGCTACTTTTGTAGAAAAATAAATAAATAAATAAATAAATAGATTGAAGCTTGCATGTGCCTGTATGTCAATATTCGGGATCGGCTAATCGAGTACAATAGTTTATTACATGAACGTGTCTCATTCATTCATTTCAATAAGACGACTAGCCAGTCTCTTAGTTCCAACTAGGAACGCATGATCAATTTAGTCAAGATAACCATCGTTATTAATGGTGACAAGGCATGAAAGTCAATTAGCATTAAACATGGTCGAGTCCATAATTAGTACAAAATAGTTGGTAACATATTCTTGAAGCCAAGGAAAAGATCTACAAATTCATGTTAGGAGTTGGAAGAAATTCTAGCCACAATTCAGTCAAAATAGAACATATGATAGTCAGAAACAACCAAAATAGGCATATTCTGCGACATGATATGCGCCTACTGCGACATGCGCCTCATGCGGCTCAACTGCGACATGATATGCGCCTACCGCGACATGCGCCTCATGTGGCTCAACTGCGACATGATGTACGCCTACCGCGACATGCGCCTCATGCGGCTCAACTGCGACATGATATGCGCCTACCGCAACATGCGCCTCATGTGGCTCAACTGCGACATGATGTGCGCCTACTGCGACATGCACCTCAATGTGGCTCATGCGCGACATGATGTACGCCTACTGCGACATGCGCCTCAATGCGGCTCATGCGCGACATAATATGCGCCTACTGCGACATGCGCCTTAATGCGGCTCATTCGCGACATGATATGCGCCTACTGCGACATGCGCCTTAATGCGGCTCATTCGCGACATGATATGCGCCTACTGCGACATGCGCCTTAATACGGCTCATTCGCGACATGATATGCGCCTACTGCGACATGCGCCTTAATGCGGCTCATGTGCGACATGATATGTGCCTACTGCGACATGCGCCTTAATGCGGCTCATGCGCGACATGATATGCGCCTACTGCGACATGCGGTGCGTGCTGCAGATGAATATATATGAATGAACCCAAAATTCTTTTTGCCATAACTTCCACAAAATAAATCGAAATCTAACTTTTCAAAAGCCAAACTTTAGTAGAATCAAATTCTCTACAACATGGAACCACTTAATTTCGAAATCAACAATGTTTGATAGATCAAAACCCTAAATTCATATGAAGACCAAAACCATGAAAACCAAAACTTAAAACTTAGATCTACACCCAACCATCCATGGAAATCAAGAACTTCAAGACCTAAACTTGTAGAGGAAGAGAAGATGAACAACATAGACCAAAAATAAATGGGGATGCATGAAATCCCTCATGGTGTGCAAGATGTACTTGCTTCTCTTTAATAGCTAGGGTTTTGGTGGAGGAAGAAAGAAAATAAGAGTTATGAGGAGAGAGAATAGAAGAGGGATTTAAATAGCAAGTCATGTTAATCTCCTACCATCCATTCCTTCCTACACAATCTAGACCATCCATGCTTATCATGTTGAACCAAGTTAAACCAAGTTGGTTCAACATGAGCAAAATAAACCAATAGCTAGGTAAAGGCAGAAACAAATTACAAAAAAATAATTAGCATAAAATTAAAGAAATTAGACACGGAATAAATGCGTGATAAATATTAAATAAATGCAATATATATAGGGGTTGGCTTAAGAAAACCCTAAGCCCTAAACATGCTCTAACCATGTGACTAATGACATGTTAATTGTTACGTGATACAACTAATTAAATTAATTAAATAAAATCCTAACCACAACACGGTTCAGAAATCCTATCATCGAAACAGTGAACCACGCCTACAACCAGACAAGGACAAGGGGTGGCACACTAATCCGCGACGAGATACTGTTCCATGCCATGGCCAGTTACAAATAGAGGATAAATGCAATAAAGATACAGGTGCCAGATACCATATACATGAAAAATCAAAAATTTACGTATTCCGGGAATGGGGAGTGACATCTCTACCCTCCTTAGAAAAATTCCGTCCTCGGAATTTCAATAAGGCTAGTCGAGCGCGCTCTCAGATCACGAAATACACTCATGTCATATAACAATCATGATTATCAAACAACACATGGCATACGAACAGATTACGAAAGAAAGAGCAATTAAGTAAGAGCGCAAACAATAATCATACCCTAAAGGGAAATGATCGGAGACATACGAATAAAATATACCTCTCAAGTCAGGTAGGAATTCGTCCTCGAGGTCCTACACCGACACCCAAAGTGGACAAGGGTCAATACTTGAGATAAGTCGGTACCAATGACTAAATCAAGAACGAGACTCTGTCCAGGACGTACTCTCGTAATCAAGACACATGATGAATTTCACGTATCACATGATACGAGAGCAGATGAGTGAGACGAAAAGTTGCCTTCACTCTTCGAATATAAAACTCAAAGAATTATAATAAATAATAATTAATACTCAAACTTACTCAAAACCTGACCGCCTTCAGCCAATCTTTGCTCTAATACTCCAAATCCTTCTTGCCTTTGTCCCTGCCTTCCCTGTCCCTGCTGCCCAACCTGATGCTGTGCTTGTCGGTACATCTGAGCTTGCGTCGGTAATAGGTGCTGAGCTAGTGGCCTCACTGCTAGGGCCGGCCCTTGATACGGTGCTACCTCTGGAGCTGGCAACGCCGGAAACCGTTGAGCTGGCCCTCCTGGCCTCTGTATCATAGGACAATCGGCAATCCTATGGTCTGGACTGCCACACCTCAAGCATAATCCATTAGCTGAACGACACACATCCCTAGTGTGCCCTCCCTTACCACAGTAAGTGCAGCCCGCTGGGGGTTGCTGGTTCTTCCTCGGTTGTTATTGCTGCTGCTGCCTGGGTAGTGTTGGTGCTCGTATCGCCACATCGTGGATACGAATGCCAGAGGATGGTGCTGTTGCTCGGGGCGCTGCTGCCCCTCCTCCTTCTATCTGACCGTGAGATCTCTTCTGACCTCCAGTCCTTGCCGCAAGCCTCTGAATGGTGATCTCATGCCTTCGAGTCGCCGTCAATACTTCATCAAAAGTCTGGTAGTTGTGCCCCTCTATCAACTGCAAGAGCTCAAGATGAAACCCTTGCTGGAACCTCATCGCCCTCTGGCGCTCCGTTGCTACCATCTCTGGGGCAAACCTGCTCAATCTGCAGAACTCCGCTGCGTACGCATCTACAGTCTTGCCAGCCTGTCTGAGGTTGATAAATTTCTGTTGTAGCTCAAACTGCGCCACAACTCCATAATACTTCGTCTTGAACCTTGCAGTAAAATCGTCCCAAGCAACGGGACGTCTGATACCTACTTCCTCTGATTCCCACCAATCACGTGCGAGATCCTGAAGTAACAACTTCACCTGATCTACACGTTCTTCTGTTGGCACCTTAGCTGCTATTAGAATAGCCTCAATATCCTTGAGCCATGCATCTGCTGAAATAGCATCCCCCGTGCCCTCGAAACGGCGGGGGTTGTACTTGCAAAACCTGGCCGATGCTCATGAATCAGTCCTCATTCCTCTTTTCAGAGCCGTCTGCAATCCTTGGTTGAGTAACACATTCTGCTCTTGTAGCTGAGTGTGCATGCGCTGCTGGGCCAACATCTGATGTTGCTGAGCAGCCATCATTCCTCTCATGATCTCCAGAAGGGCTGGTGTATCCACTTCCATAGGGGTAGGTGGAACTACAGGTGGTGTTGGAACCTCCGGATACTGCGGTCCAACTGCTGGTTCTACTATCACCTCTTCTTGGATAGTCTCCTGAGGTGAGACTGGCCCTTGTTGCTGACCAACCTGGTCATGTTGCCCATGTTGCCCTTGTTGTTGCTGTCCAATCCTGACAGATGCAGACGAGGTGCCCCTAAGAAAAGGGACAAGAGAACAATCAAACAACCGGACATGAAGGATCAATGAAGTCAAAGGATACCGGAATGTCAAGCAAGGGTTGAGAATAACGAATCAGGAGATCAAGGAGAAACATGTGTGATTGAGACATCCTATAAATCAAGCACCCCACAAGTCTGAAATCAGACCTGCATGGGCCACCACTAAAACCTTGTCACGCCCCAGAACCAGAATACTGGAGAGCGGGGGAATGACTCAGCCAGCTACGTATTACGGGTAGATGAATACCGTATAATACGATCAATGCTGTCTAAAGACGAGGGGGTGCATACTACATGAAAGTCTCACTATGGTCACTTCACATCTATTGTCTCAATCATTCGAACAAGAAAACAGAAATAGAGAACATGTAAGAATAAGCAGTAAGGCGTCCTAAACGCTCAGTCAAAATATTCTTGAGATCTGGCTTTACAAAACATAGCCAGATGATATGGCAAGGTGTACACAATTGTTATCAGCTGCAGTCTGACTTAATTACAATTATACAAAAGTAAGTACAAGATAATCCGACTAACATGTCGGTGCCAAACGGCTACGGTATAAAGTAAATAACAAAACGAGTGGTGAAGTAAGGGACCCACTCGAGTCCTCCTACGATCATCCCTCTAGTGTTGACCATCTTGGAGGCGGAAGTAAGCTGGATCCTCGAGAACCGGCTCTAAATCTGGCCATGCAAAACCAGAGAGGTTAGACCTCTAATAGCAAGTACCACAAGTAAGCACGATATGAGGGAATTAAAACCAGTAATAAGAGAATATAATAATAGATCTCTGCTTGCTACTAGGATTCACATCACATCACGACACTTCGAACCAACCTCCCAACCAAACAAGGACAGAAGTTGGCCCGTCATGTCCTGACATTCTGATCATCCCAGTTAGACAACAGAGTAGGTACAGTACACAAACAAATCATCTTGTACGGCCAATCAAATCCTACGGCTTGCTATTGTGAGTCCCAAGTTATCCTGGAATTATGCAATTAGGAATTCCTCAGTTCTTACTATGTGCGAGCAAGGCTAGTCTATCCAGTCAATCAGGTGCGCCAAGCATGAATTAGACGAGTCCTAGCAGGACGCCCGTCATATATATACAATATACAATAATAATAAAAGCAGGTACTGTTCCCTGCCCATGTGGCAGATTTACAGTATCTGTGGGAACCAGCCGGCCTGGCGGGCACTACTAGTCCCGGGAGGGCTGCCATGTAAGAACTCGGGAATCCATTCTCTCCATGCCATCATTATTTTATTTTACTTAATAGTCCCTACGTTGAGTGAAATCCCATGCCGTGGATCATGATCATTCAAATGAGTACTTTCGTACGGGGTACGATATGCGCAACTCTACAACGATACCAGTGCGGCTAGGTTGTAGGTTTTACATAGCGTAATGCAACAATCAAATCTAACCACGGGGTAATCATGCCTTGACCATCAAGTACACATGCTACTTTTGTAGAAAAATAAATAAATAAATAAATAAATAGATTGAAGCTTGCATGTGCCTGTATGTCAATATTCGGGATCGGCTAATCGAGTACAATAGTTTATTACATGAACGTGTCTTATTCATTCATTTCAATAAGACGACTAGCCAGTCTCTTAGTTCCAACTAGGAACGCATGATCAATTTAGTCAAGATAACCATCGTTATTAATGGTGACAAGGTATGAAAGTCAATTAGCATTAAACATGGTCGAGTCCATAATTAGTACAAAATAGTTGGTAACATATTCTTGAAGCCAAGAAAAAGATCTACAAATTCATGTTAGGAGTTGGAAGAAATTCTAGCCACAATTCAGTCAAAATAGAACATATGATAGTCAGAAACAACCAAAATAGACATATTCTGCGACATGATATGCGCCTACTGCGACATGCGCCTCATGCGGCTCAACTGCGACATGATATGCGCCTACCGCGACATGCGCCTCATGTGGCTCAACTGCGACATGATGTACGCCTACCGCGACATGTGCCTCATGCGGCTCAACTGCGACATGAGATGCGCCTACCGCAACATGCGCCTCATGTGGCTCAACTGCGACATGATGTGCGCCTACTGCGACATGCGCCTCAATGTGGCTCATGCGCGAAATGATGTACGCCTACTGCGACATGCGCCTCAATGCGGCTCATGCGCGACATAATATGCGCCTACTGCGACATGCGCCTTAATAAGGCTCATTCGTGACATGATATGCGCCTACTGCGACATGCGCCTTAATGCGGCTCATTCGCGACATGATATGCGCCTACTGCGACATGCACCTTAATACGGCTCATTCGCGACATGATATGCGCCTACTGCGACATGCGCCTTAATGCGGCTCATGCGCGACATGATATGCGCCTACTGCGACATGCGCCTTAATGCGGCTCATGCGCGACATGATATGCGCCTACTGCGACATGCGGTGCGTGCTGCAGATGAATATATATGAATGAACCCAAAATTCTTTTTGCCATAACTTCCACAAAATAAATCGAAATCTAACTTTTCAAAAGCCAAACTTTAGTAGAATCAAATTCTCTACAACATGGAACCACTTAATTTCGAAATCAACAATGTTTGATAGATCAAAACCCTAAATTCATATGAAGACCAAAACCATGAAAACCAAAACTTAAAACTTAGATCTACACCCAACCATCCATGGAAATCAAGAACTTCAAGACCTAAACTTGTAGAGGAAGAGAAGATGAACAACATAGACCAAAATAAATGGGGATGCATGAAATCCCTCATGGTGTGCAAGATGTACTTGCCTCTCTCTAATAGCTAGGGTTTTGGTGGAGGAAGAAAGAAAATGAGAGTTATGAGGAGAGAGAATAGAAGAGGGATTTAAATAGCAAGTCATGTTAATCTCCTACCATCCATTCCTTCCTACACAATCTAGACCATCCATGCTTATCATGTTGAACCAAGTTAAACCAAGTTGGTTCAACATGAGCAAAATAAACCAATAGCTAGGTAAAGGCAGAAACAAATTACAGAAAAATAATTAGCATAAAATTAAAGAAATTAGACACGGAATAAATGCGTGATAAATATTAAATAAATATAATATATATAGGGGTTGGCTTAAGAAAACCCTAAGCCCTAAACATGCTCTAACCATGTGACTAATGACATGTTAATTGTTACGTGATACAACTAATTAAATTAATTAAATAAAATCCTAACCACAACACGGTTCAGAAATCCTATCATCGAAACAGTGAACCACGCCTACAACCAGACAAGGACAAGGGGTGGCACACTAATCCGCGACGAGATACTGTTCCATGCCATGGCCAGTTACAAATACAGGATAAATGCAATAAAGATACAGGTGCCAGATACCATATACATGAAAAATCAAAAATTTACGTATTCCGGGAATGGGGAGTGACACAACACCAGCCTCATCCTCGTCCTCTTTAAACGTTCAACGGTGCCCAATCAGGACGGAGCAAGCACAATACATCTCAACAGTTCATAGTAGGTTAAAAAATATAATCATCCAGTAAAGTAAGATACAGAAAACTGAAGAAGGTACAGAATGTAAACAGAGAGAGAACTGTAATAGAAATATCTACTATAAATAGAGAACTAACAGTGGCTAGTGAGTCAGAGTACAATATAAACATGTGAATGGCATAGGTGATTCTGATACTACACTACGGAAAGATTCTGATGCTACCTACTTGGATATTATTCACATGTCTACTTCTACTCCCCCGTACCACCAATTAATACACAAGGATCCAGCCAGGTTATGTTATGATTCATGCAACGGGCCCCGAAGGGTGTACATGATAGTCCCATAAATGGGGATTCTAGGAAATGCCCATAAATGGGGGATTCTAGGAAGACTCTGTGATCATGAGAGTACATGTCACAAGTAATTCAATGAACCATGAAGCATAGTGATACACAATGTAAGTGAAACCCACAGAACATGTAGTATCCGATGCTTCATGAGGGGATAACATCTCAAGAAAGGATCCATATAGTACTAATTTGTGTGACTAACGTGACCGTATCAAGTAAAGTAATTTAAAGCAGGAGAATAATTCTAATAGGATATGAAATGATCAGAGAATGTACTCGCCTGGTATCTGAGTGTCCGGATGAAAAGTACTGTCCGAGGAGAGGTGTCTAGCTCCTAATCAGAACAACATAAGTCACAACAAGTCCAAAATGGTAATATGAAGTTCTACTATGCATTCTACATGATTCTAGGTCAATCTAGACCCAAGTCAACTCTTGGTCAACTCTGGTCAACCCTAGAAGTCAAACTAGATCAACCAAGTCAAACCTAAGTCAAACAAGTCTATACTAGTCAAATTAGTCTATTCTAGGTCTAATAAGGCTATACAAATCCAATCTAGACTCTATGCTGACATTCAAGCCACCCATAGGCTAAGAGCCCTAGGCTATAGGCTATATCATGCCTAAAAACCAAACCATATCACATAAACACATGTCAATTCATATATCTAATATAATACACATATTGATATATTTATATAATACAACATAGTAACATACATTAGCATATAGGCTACCTATATGTATACCACACATACAAGAATAGGGAAGGGCATATGTGATCATGTGTTCAAGTGTGTGTGTGTGTGTCATGAGAGTACAAGAGGGCATGTGTGTATCAGTGAGAGTGTCAAGAGAGTGTGTTCAAGTGTGAAAGGAGTGTGAGATAGACATGTGTGTGTGTTAGTGAGACATGGCATGAGGGTGTGAGGCAATGCAAAATAGTTAGCTAACTAGGAATTCTGGAAAAATAGAGTGAATGGTGATTCAATCCCACATTTAAATTCAAATCAGTGTAATATAAAATCTGGAATCAACCTACTGCAAAATAGTGTACTTACTATCAACAGGAAAACAGGGAAATCTGATAAATAGAGCGGCAGCTAACCAATGTAAAATCAGTACATTGTGTACATGTGTGTAGGAAACAGGGCAATATGTCAAACCTGGAAACAGTGAGGTAATAGGAACTGAAAATACATCTCAGTTTAAGGAATGAAATAACAGTTGTAAATGGGAAGAAAAATCAATAAAGTTTTATGAAATAGTGGAGTAGTACATGAATCAGTGTGTAGTGTTAGGATATCCTGAAAACAGTGAAGTGCAACCCTTCAACAATTTCAACTCCAAATCGAATCAGTTAACAGTTAGCTAATGCATGAAAAAGGGAAGTAACAACTCAGGTATTAAGAAATAAGTCATTCACACTCAGTTTAAAAGTAGAAAAAGAAACCAATTCTCAGTTTCCTACATTCGAACCCAACACAAAGTCCAAATTCCCATTCTCCAATCATAAGGCCTATTTGAATTGTAATACTTCATTAACATGAACTAGAAATTTTGTGGGGATGATTTAACAGTGAAATAAAAATCAATTGAAGGGATTTAAATGCTCAGCAATTTGGATAGCCACGTATTAGTAAACGAGTATCAGCCGATTGCCATTTTTTCCAATTCGAATCCAAATTTCACATCAAACACCCAAACTAACATGTAAACTGAATCTAACATACATTATTAATCATGTTATGATCTATTTATTAATTAAAAAGATGAATTAAATCATTAAAACTGAATTTAAAATGGTGTACAAGTGAGAGGACTGTGCACGCACAATATATTCTCCGTGCACACACGATACCGTGTCTGACACGACACGAGGACCCATGAAACTTTGGGGGCCTCGTGTCAGACACTGTCCGCACCCACGTTTCCAATTACACGTGTCCAAGTGGCGTGTGCTGTGCGCAGTGCACCCCGAGTAGCAGAAGAATGCTACCCGCGCGCGCGTGGTGCACCCCGCATGTACCCATATCCATTGCGATACGACACAACACCAAAACAATCTCAGAATACTGGAATCCCATAAGCGAGGTTAAAAACTAATTTTCTATTCAAACCAATTCCTAAAATAGTGATGAAATGCCCACTGTGGCATTTCATCGAACACCTACATGTATCCACTGTTACATGTCCGATACGGACACGTATTGGACACGAAAATCAACAAAACCTATACCAACAGTGAGGGTAGACCTAGGGCTTCCTATTTATGAAATCAAAATACTATTTTATAGTGTGGATTAGAAATTTACCTAGGGTTTGCAATGGCTCAAAATGCCCCAATGTGTGTGGATCCTCAAGCTACCAAAACTTCTTCAATTGGTTCTTCCCTGAAATTTATCACCATAGCCATAGAGAACACAACAATTAGAATCCATTGCAAGAAATTAGGAAGAAAAAGGAGTTAGAATGGAGGAGCTATGGATTGGGGAAGAAAGGATTACCTCTTTTTTAAACTTGCAAATATTCTAAGGAGGCTAGCCCTAACTTTTAGGAGACATTAAATAGATGGGGGGAGCCCTAAGTGGCCGGCCAAGTGGGGATTGGGCTATGGTTAGGGTTTAGTGATGGGCTATGGGCCTTGGGCCAAGTTTTACAAGCTATGGCTAAGTGATTATCTATTGGTCTCAAAACAATAAGTCATGACTTATGAATTAACCCTCTCTATTCTAACTCGAGTCTAAAAGACTAAATCATGGCTTAACTCTAGTTAGACTAGGGTTACTTAACCTAACCAAGGCAGTCAAAACTAGGGTTAGCTTCTAGACTAGTCTACCAAAGTCAATGCTAGTCAAAGTCAACCATCATCCAAAATAATTTCTAAAAATTTCCATAAATTCAAATAAATAATATTAAAATCAAATAAACCTAAAAATGACAAAAATACCCTCAAGCTAAAAATAATAAATGAAATACCCTAATTACATGGCTAGGCTCTAGATCACTATCTCTAGGGTTACACTAGCAAAACACCAAATCACAAGTCATGATTTTTAAATAGTTTAAAAATGATTAAAAATTATCAAAAATCATAATATGAAATAAATATCAATAAATAATAATTATAATTACAAAATTTCAAAATTACGCTCATCTGGAAAACTGTGTGTTACATATCCAAAATATAGCATCCTTCGAACAGATATTGCTGATATCATCATGCAGGTCAGCGATGCTTCACCACATGAGTAGCATAATTCAATCATTCCAGGTATATGAAAAGTGTCCTTTTCTGTGCAGTCAATGGTAGCGTTGCAAGGGCCGAGCCAATCTATTCCTAAAATGATGACATAGTCCTTAATGTCTAGAACTATTGCGTCAAGATAGACCTTTTTTTACCTCCAATACAAATGATTATGTCTCTGCAGGCTAAGTTTGCAAGTCGTAAGGCCCGACGGTATGTTAACACTAAGATCGAGGCCTAACGGTGTCATAGAAAATGTGTGCTCGGCGACAAAATCTACCTATATAAAGCTATGCATGGCACCTGAGTCAAATAATATACGAGTAGGTTTGTTTTTAAAAATAAGTATACCTGTCACGACTGTGTCAAATTCGAACGCTTCATCTCGGGTCATGACGTAGACACGACCATGGGCATTGGGGAGACAGTCTTGGCCATTTTGTGGTGCGGTCTGTGGAGCTCGAGGTTCTTAACCTCGATTTTGTGGTGCTACTGTTACGGCGAGCGTTGGTTCAGACCACCTTCAGGGCAGTTGCATACGACATGCCCTACTCGACCGCACACGAAGCATACTCCACTTTTTATTAGGCATTCATTAGCCACGTGCCCCACCTTGTGGCAATGATTGTAAACTACTCGGTTCCTCCTTTGGTTGCCGCCTCCGTTGCCGTGGTTTGGACGCTTATGCACATTTTTACCTCCTGTGTTGCTATGGTTCTTGTGATTATAGGTATGCACAGTGCCTGCGACGACCGGAGGGTATCGAGGCTCAAGATGAAGGGCATGGTTAAGTGACTCGCCCATTGTTTGATACTCGGGCACAGTTACATGAGAAAAAATAGAAGGCCTCAGGCCCACTTCGAATCTCTATGCTCGACTCGCGGCCGTTGGCAGGTAGACATCCGCAAATCGGACGAACTTGTTGAATTTTGCAGCATACTTACGTACCGTCATGTTTTCCTATTTAGCTGTATGAACTAGTTCTCCTTCGCCTGGCCGATCACTGTAGGTAAGTACTTGACTTCGAAGGCCTTCTAGAACGTAGCCTAGGAGATCGGTGCGGTGGAATCATCACGACGGATAGCTGGCTTTTGTACCGTCCACCAGTCGTGTGTGTTCAACCGAAGTTGAAGTTGAGCGCAGACAACTTTCTTGGCCTCATTGATGCCGAGGAGCTCGAAGTTGTCTTCGATCCCGTCTAACCAGTCATTCGCGAGGGAAGGATCGTCAGTGCCGAAGAAGGAAGTACGAAATGCCTTCTTGAAGTTGGTATAGTCAAAGGTGTTATTCTTTGGCGACGCAGGCTGAGACGAAGGCTCCCTGGGTGTGACTTCAATGGGTCGGGTTACGGGTTCGACAATACGGATTACAGAGTTCCTGTTGGTCTTGATCGTTTGTACCAACTATCGTAGCGTGTCAAGTTGCCCGTGTTGCATCTTAAGCTACACTTCGAACCGGGCTTCAAATTTGGCCTGTCACCTTTCAGACTGCAGGCACAACTTCTCGCTTTCTTATTGGAATGCTGCAACATGCCTTTGTTGCATTTCGAGCATATGTACCATTCGCTCCATAGGATTGTCGGAAGGTTCGACTTTGATAGACGTCCTCTCCGTTGGGTTGACGGAAGGCTCAATTTGGAACTACTCGAGCCGCTGGAAGCGCTCGCCTCGTCCTTTACCTGAGGTTCCGCAACTCCTGGAGGAAAAGGCAACTCTCGTTAGTTTTAGAAAATGTCATGGGTTCAGCGTATGGAACAACTCATCTCATCGACATGAGGTCAACGGTTCGAGACTAGAGACTCGAGACAGGAGGCCAAGGATATAAAGTCATGCTCTGATACCATTATATCATGCCTTGATTTCGCAGAATCGATAATCGTTCCCCGGACGTGATGTCGAATGAACCTAGGTCGCGATCGCATAAGACATAGTCATAAGGTAATCCAAAACACAACATATAAAAGAAAGATGTAGACAAATTGAACAACACATTGAGACAGAAAAACTTTGTATTTTATTGATAATATACATCATTTATAGAATCTATTACAACCGTGCCGCGAGGGCTTATAACGTGACTTGATTACAAAATGAGTGTCGATGAGATAGCCGTTCCTTATATACATCCCTCATTTACAACAAAAGTATTCCTGCCACCTGGATTATAGGGAGGCCGAGACATGTTCCTTGGACTGTTATAGAGAGTCTTCAAAAGTGATGCGACGGGAGTCTTCGATGCGCGGTCGAAGCTTCAAAACACGAACGTCGCCTTGGTCAGTTCGTGCATCCCTCCGAATTTGTACCACCTGTAGAGAGCGAGGGTCAGTATGATCACATGTACTGGTGAGTGGCTAATTAAAATCTATGCTCTCATTTGTTCAAGCAGTTTTATAAAACATGTTAGATATTTGGTGGTCTTCCTAACCATCCTGATCGATTTGCATGTTAACATATTTTAAGGCAAGCATATAAAATTGTATGCATTGAGCAGTTATCATGTTTATTCCGTTTCACATGCATTAGTTCAAGCAGTAAAAGGGTGTGAAGGTCACTGGCAATGTCAAGCCATCATTGACTATAGCTGGGTTAGACGGTGACCCTTTCGCGGTGGGTAGCGAGCCCTTTGCGAAAGTTCCCGAATCACCCGTAACGATCCTGCTGGCACTTGCTATACTCGTTCCTCCCAGGACAAATCAGTTCCTTGGCCTAGGCAACCATTCGAGGAAACTACCTCTTGTACACAAGAATCTAGAAAGGATTAAAATCACTAGGGCACGATTTAGGATAAAATCAAAGATACATGATTTCAAAATGATAAGAAGATATAAGTTTTCAAGAAGGACAAAAATTATAGATATTCAAGGGTAAAATTCAGAAAGTACTAATCTGTGATTACATTTCCTAATCCTATAATCTTCTAGAATATTGCAGGCTCGTAGTGGCACAACTAACCTATGTACTACTATGACTTCACACTAGTCGCAAATCCGAGACCTGTATGGGCTACCATAGAAATGTGTCACAACTTGCACCCGTATGTTTGGGCACGGGTGCATGTGGCTGGCCCAGCCTATGGCACAAAAGTGACGTAGCGCGCTGTTCAAGCAAGCAAACTCGATCACAATGATAAACAGATGCATCAAAAAGAAATAATTAGATTTTTATAATTGATAATGAAAATAACATAGACAAGTGAACCCAAGAGTTGATCACAAATTATTACAAAACACTAAGAAAGTCTCATGGAGACAAATCCGATAGCAGATAATAGAAATCAGACTAAGAAGGGTACTAAACAAAGAAATCCTAAGTAATTCTCTCTAGAGATGTCTTCGTCCTGCTTCATTGGGTGGATAGATCACAAGTCCAAATGAAAGCTAAAATACTAACATATCCAGTAAGGATTGGAGCAAGTAATACACACACAATATCACACAATACAAAAAAAGCCATGTAAATAATGCAACTAGTAACTAGATAAAGAGACTGTACATGATAATAAATATTAAACTAGATAATGATAAATAATTCTAAGGAACTAGTAGATAAAGATAAGTATTTTTAGACAACTAACCATACTACCAAAATAATCATGCGAGATCAAGTACGATAAGACTAAGGTACGTGTGTTTGAAATACCATTTTTGTTATGTGACCAGCTTGGGTTGGTGATTCTAAAGGTACGGTTCGAACATACATGAGATGTATGTCGAACTATCATTCTAAAATGACTTCGGCGGTTGGTTGTTGGTGACAAAACTACTTGGCATTTTCCTTTTCTCATGATTCATGAAACAAGTGATTCAAAGATTCTAAAATAGGTAATTCTGAAGGTGATTCAAAGATTCTGAAATGAGTCCAGTTCAATGTTCATGAATCAGATTTAAGCAATGTCACCATGTGTCAGGATTGTGTCTCAATATGATAACAAGCTAGGAAAGAC